>JAVIAB010000091.1:35653418-35688333 GCA_032433765.1 Megaustenia siamemsis | reverse complement strand
TTACATACAAAATCTCAACATTTAAAAGTTTACATACAAAATAAAATCTCAACATTTAAAAACAAACGGGTTATTAAGTTATAGGAAAAATAAAAAAAAAAAAAAAAATGGTATGTAAGAAGCTTTACGTGATAAGTTGACGACACAGACTAAACAACGTTTCGGCCCAATAGGCCTTCATCAGGAACAAACAAAAAACACACACACAAAACTAATAACGAAACAACCAAAACAATCGAAATGTGTTAATGAAAACAAAATTAACTATCCTGTCAAAACCAAAAGGAAATAGCAACCAAGTGCGGCTGTCGTGAACGTCGAGAAACATGCAAAATGTGCGTAAATGATATTTGTTCCTGATGAAGGCCTATTGGGTCGAAACGTTGTTTAGTCTGTGTCGTCCACTTATCACGTAAAGCTTCTTACATAACATTTTTTTTATTTTTCCTCACATTCACCTTTACTGCAGCTTCGCATTTTTATGCCTTAACCATTTATTGAGTTATAGCATTTTGAAGTGGGGCATAAGTTTTGGAACGGACTACAGTTCTGCTACAGCGTCCCAGGACGCAAGTTTGTGGGAAGCTAACGAGATTTCCTGGCTGTGTGGTCCATCTGTCTTTGATAAAAATATAAATATTACTTTTAAAATAATACCTGTGGCGAATTATGACAGTTCTGTGGCATATCCTTCAAATTTGTCACGGACGTGACTTCCGTGGCGTTAGTGCGCTTCTTGCTTCTTTCCTCCCCATGCATTGTCACGTCTATCTTTATCCCGTATCATGTCATTTTGTGACAACTGTCAAGCAAATATAATCATACATGTTTTACAATTAAAGTCAGGAAAAAAAAAATTATATCATTTTTAGAATCCAGAGTCAGGGGAATAAACGCCAACCCAAAATCATCCATTTTCTTCTGCACATACACACACACACATATATATATCTTCTGCATTTAGATTTTCAACAGTGCAACATATCAACAGGACTGACCATCGTCATCTCGTGATCGCCTATCGTCAGCCCATGTTGAAGAAGACTGTTATCAGGATAACCAAATAGAAGATTAAATAGAGTCTTGCTCAGCTATAGGTCCCTGACCGTGCTTTGGTGACATCGAGATTCTATTACGGATGATGGGTAATAGAAAGGTTGTGATGATACGCCCAGACACCTACTGTCTATAGGTGTGGGAGGGGAATATTTGCTCCGCTTGTTCAGGGGTACTAAGTGTGGGTCACATGTGTATGGACAAAGGATCGTCACGTCCTGAGCCAGGTGTGTGTGTGTGTGTGTGTGTGTGTGTGTGTGTGTGTGTGTGTGTGTGTGTGTGTGTGTGTGTGTGTGTGTGTGTGTGTGTGTGTGTGTTGTGTTGTGTGTGTGTGTGTGTGTGTGTGTGTGTGTGTGTGTGGTGTGTGTTGTGTGTGTGTGTGTGTGTGTGTGTGTGTGTTGTGTGTGTGTGTGTGTGTGTGTGTGTGTGTGATATACCATAGACATCTTGGAGATAAAACATGAGGGTCTTCTCATCGAACTGAAGCAGTCGGTGTCCTTTTTATGTGCTGGTGAGGTGTCTCAGCGTGGCTTAGGAGCTGCAAACTCCAGCCTGTCTACACTGGGTTTCACATGAGTAGTAATATGATAGGAAGTATACAACACTCAAGCGAGTGAAAGAGGAAGGGGAGGAGAGGGGGGAAAGGTGAGACAGAGAGAGATAGAGGGTGAGAGAGATGGTGATTGGATGAGGACCACGGCGTGTAAAGCGCACCATTGGGCTCTGGTCCTTTACTTAAAACGGCCCACCTCTCTCATTGTTAAGTTGTACCGTCGGGAACTCGATGCCACCAAATGCCAACTAATAACACCAGGGAGGACCACGTGTAGGTGTGGTCGTGGGCGCAGTAGTGGCACCGAATTGAGGCCAACCAGAACCACAGAGGTGATCTTGTCACTCAGCAACCACACCGCCTTGCCACTGAGTACGGGTTTGATCCTGCTTCGGTCCATATATTGTTCTTTGTTATTTTTTTCTTTTTTGTTGATTATTTGTCATTTTTTTCCGAGCGCTGTAAACATACCTCTTCCTCTGAATTGATTCGCTGATTATCGCCTCGGATGTTTCCCTCTATAATGATGTTCATTTATTATTATCTGTCTCTAGTGGCGCCGAATTGAGGCCAACCAGAACCACAGAGGTGATCTTGTCACTCAGCAACCACACCGCCTTGTCAATAAGAGGCTTCATTACTTGTTGTTGGGAGGTGGTCAAAGCAAACAGCACCATCCCCTGTCACCGAAAAGTAAAGGAAACATCCGGACTTTTATCATTTCCACACAGTCGGATCGGCGGAAGCTGGGAGAAATAGAATTCCTGACACCAGTGGTGGTCAACTAAGATTGAAACGAGGGTCGGATTATAGCCGAGGCCGGATCCTGAGGGCCAGACTTAGAGCAATCACCATCATCATGTGCCATTCCGGTTGGTGTAGGCGATCAAGTCCTTCGACAATCTTCTATCCTTAGTATATCATCGTATACATTCTGTTGTTGACTGCTTTCGGTGCCATGACACAAAGATATCTATAGTCCGTTTCAAAATGGTTCGTCCACGCTTGACTTCAAATATCTCCATAACCTTCACACACATAAACATGATTTTTTGCATTTGGTCTTATTTTTTCAATGTCCCAAAGTTGTCTAAAATTCGATACAGCAGCTAGTGTTATTCACCTGCAACGGCTAATTCCTTTGATCTTTTCGACAGATGCAGTTATTATGTGGTTGAAGAAAATATTTTGCCGTATTTGAAGCAGTTGGCCAATTCCGGCACAGGCGTAACATAATTCGAATGTTAGTAATAACACTCATTCAATAAATGCCTAGAACACCCAACGATTTATACAACGCCAATATATAGAGACGGAAAAAACTGTTTATAAACATCAAAAATATACCTGTTGTTCAAACATCGAGCAATAATGTGTGGAGAAACTGCACAAATCACAGGAATTGCGTGAAAGATTAGCAAACGAAATAGGTCAGGGGGTAAACCATATACAAAAATGGTTTGTCTAGGAGGTAGTAAATTTGTATATATTAAATGAAGAAATTGTAAAACCTTACGTTTTTAATTAGGAACTAAAATATATTCGTGGGGACATTGAGATTATTATGTCATGTGCAAAATGGGAACAATTTCGATCAAGTGGTTACAGAGGTATTAATTATTAAATAGCCGCTAACCATTTTGAAACGGACTATAGTATCTTCTATCTTTGTCGTCCGCGATCTCTCTTTCCCTCTATTTTACCGGTTGTAAACAAATATTCCAACTTTCCTCTTCTCATGATGTGTCCGAAAAATGTTGATTGTTTCTTTCTGATGTTTTTTAGGAACTCCATTTCGTGTTGGCCTCTTTGAGAACTTCCTAATTGGTCTTTTTAGCTGTCCAGGGAACTTTCAGCATTCTTCTGAGAAATCCCATCTCTGTGGCCTCTAATCGTCTTTTCACTTGTTTGTCTACTGTCCATGATTCGCTTCCATAGGTCAAAACTGACTCTATATAGCACCGATGAACTCTCTTTCTCACTTCATTTCACATATACTTGTTGCAAAAGACGTTTTTCATTTTCTGAAATGCTGTTTTGGCCTGAGCTATTTTACTGTTTTATTTCCGTGGTGCATCTTCCATGTGATGTTATTATTCTGCCCAAGCATTTGGCGCGTTGCACTTGTTTCAGATTTACATGCTGGTGATGATTGTTTCTTCGATATGACCATTACTTCTTTTTACTAACTACTCAGACTGAGACCTTTCTTGTAAATAATAAAGCTTAAAGCATCATTAAATCTTACATGATGTGTTTCAGAGATAAACAATAAGGTTTACACGTTATCGCATGACACTGACAGAAAAGCAGCTTTGCAGCGATAACTATAAACAAAGCCTTTGATTATTATCGGCATCAATATATATTTCTTTCTTTTCTTTAACCGATTGAAACCTTTCATTTTTATTTATATATATATTTAATATAGTGGTAGACAAAGAAATGAAAAGACGATTAGAGGCTACAGAGATGGATTTCTCGGAAGAATGTTGAAAGTTCCCTGGACAGCTAAAAAGACAAATGAGGAAATTCTCAAAGAGGCCACCAAAAAAGGGAGATCCTAAAAAACATCAGAAAAAAAAACAATCGACATTTTCCGGGCACATCATGAGAAGAGGAAAGTTTAGAATACTTCGTTACAACAGGAAAATACAAGGGAAGAGAGATCGCGGACGACAAAGATAAAAGATACTAGATAGCTTGGTGTCATGGCATGGCAAGCAGTCAACAACAGAACTGATAGGATATACTGTAGATAGAAGATTGTGAAATGACATGATCGCTTACGCCAACCGGTATGGCACATGATGGTGATGAATATAATAGTTTCTTTATACGCTTCTAGGGTCAAGGAAAAAAAATAACTGACGAGCCGAATTTGGCCCGTGGGCCTTTTTTGGCTACCACTGCTTTTAATGAGCATACAACATTCGAGAAGTTTGTTGAATGTACATTCCAGCGACGGAAAAGTCTCCTCTTCATGTTTCATGGTGACGGAATGTTTATTTGAGTTTGATGTTTCACTTGGGAAGTATTCGCTTATGGCAATTCACTGACATTTCTGACGTATCTTTTGTCCTTTCGAGCCTGAAGATAACACATAGGGCAGAAATTCGTGACTCTTGTGTCTGACGATCTTGTGATCATGTGTCAGACCTTGCACAGGACTCGCATTGTATCTCGTCATATTATTCTGTTCTAGGCGAGTGGTTAATCTCAGCGAGGGAGCTGATGGCTGTGGTTGTTGCCTCTCGCCTCAGGTTTCTTTTATTAGAGTTTCTCTAGATCGGTATCTTTTTCTTTACCCTCAGGTTCCCATTTAAGGGCCTGCTTTGAGCTTATTTTAATGTTTCTTCTCATCACATGGCCAACATATGACCACCTTCTTCTCTTATCTCTTCTCATCACATGGCCAACATACGTCCACCTTCTTCTCTTGTCTCATCTCATCACATGGCGAACATGCGTCCACCTTCTTCTCTTGTCTCATCTCATCACATGGCCAACATACGTCCGCCTTCTTCTCTTGTCTCATCTCATCACATGGTCAACATACGTCCGCCTTCTTCTCTTGTCTCATCTCATCTCATGGCCAACATATGACCATCTTCTTCTCTTATCTCTTCTCATCACATGGCCAACATATGACCACCTTCTTCTCTTGTCTCTTCTCATCACATGACCAACATATGACCACCTTCTTCTCTTGTCTCATCTCGTCACATGGCCAACATATGACCACCTTCTTCTCTTGTCTCTTCTCATCACATGGCCAACATATGACTACCTTCTTCTCTTGTCTCATCTCATCACATGGCCAACATATGACCACCTTCTTCTCTTGTCTCATCTCATCACATGGCCAACATATGACTACCTACCTTCTCTCTTGTCTCTTCTCATCACATGGCCAACATATGACCATCTTCTTCTCTTATCTCTTCTCATCACATGGCCAACATATGACCACCTTCTTCTCTTGTCTCTTCTCATCACATGACCACATATGACCACCTTCTTCTCTTGTCTCATCTCATCACATGGCCAACATATGACCACCTTCTTCTCTTGTCTCTTCTCATCACATGGCCAACATATGACTACCTTCTTCTCTTGTCTCATCTCATCACATGGCAACATATGACCACCTTCTTCTCTTGTCTCATCTCATCACATGGCCAACTTATGACCACCTTCTTCTCTTGTCTCTTCTCATCACATGGCCAACATATGACCACCTTCTTCTCTTGTCTCATCTCATCACATGGCCAACATATGACCACCTTCTTCTCTTGTCTCTTCTCATCACATGGCCAACATATGACCACCTTCTTCTCTTGTCTCTTCTCATTACATGACCAACATATGACCACCTTCTTCTCTTGTCTCATCTCATCACATGGCCAACATATGACCACCTTCTTCTCTTGTCTCTTCTCACCACATGACCAACATATGACCAACTTCTTCTCTTGTCTCATCTCATCACATGACCAACATATGACCACGTTCTTCTCTTGTTTAAGGATTAACTTGTTCATGTTTTGACATTTCTCTTATATCTGCTCTATTAGACTGACATTTGGACCAGTGGAGATATTTGTTGATACATCGCGTTAAGTGTTGCAATGTGCTTGTTGAATTCAGCGAAACTGTTTTTGATAACATTACAGTCTGTTTGATAAATAGTCCTTGAAATAAATTATTCATTTATTGGGTGCCGTCTCCCACCGAAGGGTGGCTACCATTTTACTGTTTGTTGTCTTGATGTTGCAGGCTGCGATAGGTTCACTTGTCCACCTTTTGATGTAATCAGTCCACTTTAGTCTTGGTCTGCCTTTGCCTCGTCTACCTTAGGCTTTCCCTTCTGAGACGTCGTTTAGTAGAGTATTGTGCCTCTTCGCGTGTCCCACAAACCGTAGTTCTCTGGTTTAGATTGTATTAAGTTGTAGCAAACTATGAAATATCAAACTATGAAATATCAAACTATGAAATATCAACTATGAAATATCAAACTATGAAATATCAAACTATGAAATATGAAACTATGAAATATGAAACTATGAAATATGAAACTATGAAATATCAAACTATGAAATATCAAACTATGAAATATCAAACTATGAAATATCAAACTATGAAATATCAAACTATGAAATATCAAACTATGAAATATCAAACTATGAATATCAAACTATGAAATATCAAACTATGAAATCATCATCATCAAGTGCCAAGCCTGCTGACGTAGGTGATCGTGTTTCTCCAAACCTCTCGATCTCGACAGTTATTTATCATTTCTGTTGTTGGCCTTCTGCCAAGCCATTCTCTTCAGCTGTCTGGTATCTTTTCTCTTTGCTTTCTTGTATGTCTTCATCCCTTAATTTTCCAAGTTGTCACAATATATTCCAGTTGTTCCCTTCTCATTACATGATCAAAAAATGATGACGAAAAAAAAATTATGATCATAAGGAAGAAAATTATCAAGACCTACAAATAAATATCAAAGTTGAAGTAATACATCTGAAGACAGTTCAGAGACAAAACTACCTGGGATATACTATAACCAGTGATGGAAAATGTAAAACTGAAATAAACAAAAGAATAGAATGGCAAAAAAGTAATTTTAATGCCATGAAGACCATGCTTATACCAGCATCGAAACAAATAACATCAAGACTAAAACTAAGAATAGCAAAATATTACATCTTCTCAATATTCCTATATAGTGCAGAAACATTGACATTAGACAAGAAAAAAGAACAGAGAATTGAAGCCTTTGAAATGTGGATATATAGAAGAATAGGTAGAATTGGATGGAAAGAGAAGAAAACAAACGATGAAGTTTTAAAACAACTGAAAATAAAAAGAGATCTACTAAACACAGAACAAGATACATGCAATTTAGGGCCATGTTAAAAGACACAACAGCCTACTAAATGTAATATTAGAATGGAAAATACAAGGTATAAGAGGCAGAGGCAGACGAAGACTGACATAGACGAGTAACATCAAAAGATGGACAGGTCAACCTATGACAATCTGCACCATCAAAGCAAGAAACAGAGCAGAATGGCGCTCCATGGTAGCCAACCTTCGATGCGGAGACGATACTCAATGATGATGATGTTCTAATATTGTTCCACTTCTTTGCGCAAACAACGATAAGACTATTTTTGTTCCCTTTTTTCAGGTAACTTGGGACAGGTTAGTGGACGATCTTCCTGTGAGCAAGGCAGCTGTTACCCTACAACCGGGGACCTTCTCATTGGCCGTGAGCAACAATTGACCGCCTCCTCTACATGTGGCCTGGAGAGTCCCGAGCACTACTGCGTCGTCAGCTACTTGGAAAAAGCCCCAAAGTGTTTCATTTGCGACTCCAGACATCCTTGGAACGCTGGAATTTCTGAAAATAACCACCGTATCGAAAACATTGTCTCGTCTTTCAAAGATCGTAATTCTCGCTGGTGGCAGTCTCAAGCAGGTCTTGCAAAGGTATCCATTCAGCTAGACCTAGAGGCAGAATTTCACTTTACACACATGATCATGACCTTCAAGACCTTCAGACCTAAGGCCATGCTCATTGAGAGGTCGTTTGACTTTGGGAAGACCTGGAGAGTGTATCGATACTTCGCGCAGAACTGCGACAGGTCGTTCCCGTATGTTACCCAGCGCATCCTGAGGAGAAACTCCGACGTTATCTGTGAGCAGAAGTATTCTGCAGAAACGCCATCTAGCGGAGGAGAGGTATCGTTCTCCTTCTGGCTTCTTTTCGTGGAGTATAGTTTTTGTTTTGATGGAGAATAGTTTTTGTTATGTCTGATGGTGAATATGGTTTTTGTTTTGATGGAGAATATTTGTTTTGTTGATGATGGTGAAATATGGTTTTTGTTTTGTTGGAGAATAGGTTTTGTTTCGTCTGATGGTGAAATATGGTTTTTGTTTTGTTGGAGAATAGGTTTTTTTCGTCTGATGGTGAAATATAGTTTTTTGTTTTGTTGGAGAATAGGTTTTGTTTTTGTCTGATGGTGAAATATAGTTTTTTGTTTTGTTGGAGAATAGGTTTTGTTTTTGGTCTGATGGTGAAATATAGATTTTGTTTTGTTGGAGAATAGGTTTTGTTTCGTCTGATGGTGAAATATGATTTTTGTTTTGTCTATGGTGAAATATAGTTTTTGTTCTTTCTATGGTGAAATATAGTTTTTGTTTTGTCTATGGTGAAATATGTTTGTTTTTTGTTAAATTTTATGATTAAATATGATTTTTTTTGTCTATGGTCAAATATGGCATTTGATGTCATCACCTAACTTATAAAAGTCTCCATTATCAACTGACCTATGAAAATACCCACTATCACCTGGTCTATAAACGTCATCGTCATCAAATGAATTGTACATGGCCCAATCATCAACTGACCTATTAAAGTCTCCATCATCAACTGACCCATAAAGGTCCCCACATCAACTGACCTATAAAAGTCCCAATATCGACTGATCTATAAAAATCCCCATCATTAACTGACCTATAAAAGTCTCCATCATCATCTGACCTAAAAATGTCCCCATCATCAACTGACCTTAAAAAGTCCCAATCATCATCTGACCTATAAAAGTCCCAATCATCAACTGACCTATAAAAGTCCCCATCATCAACTGACCTATAAAAGTCCCCATCCTCATCTGACCTATAAAAGTCCCCATCATCAACTGACCTATAAAAGTCCCCATCCTCATCTGACCTATAAAAGTCCCCATCCTCATCCGACCTATAAAAGTCCCCATCATCATCTAACCTATAAAAATCCCCATCATCATCTAACCTATAAAAATCCCCATCATCATCTAACCTATAAAGGTCCCCACATCAACTGACCTATAAAAGTCCCCACATCAACTGACCTATAAAGGTCCCCAAATCAACTAACCTATAAAAATCCCCATCATCATCTAACCTATAAAAATCCCCATCATCATCTAACCTATAAAAGTCCCCATCATCAACTGACATATAAAAGTCCCCATCATCATCTAACCAATAAAAGTCCCCATCATCAACTGACCTATAAAAGTCTATCCAGACCGCAGACTAAGCTCTGACTCAGAGAATAGATATCGCTGACAGAAGGACAGAATGAGCCAAGATTGTGGGCCATACATGTAATATTTGTACAGCTAGACAGTAGCTGTTGAGATTAACTCTTGTAGGATGACTACATCCTTACAAGAACACCAAAATCGCGACATCTTAAGGAAACCATGTGTAACACTAAAACATGTTAAATACACAAATACAAATTGTCAACTGCAATGTTAAGTCAGTCCTATTATATGGTTGTGAAACATGGAGAACAACAAAAATAACAATCATAAAGATACAGACCTTCATTAATAGATACTTGCGCAGATTCAAAGGATAGAAATGACAGGACAAAATCACTACATCATCATCATCATGTGCCATACTGGTTGGCGTAGGCGGTCATGTCCTTCCACAATCTTCTATCTACAGTGCATCGTATCAGTCATGTTGTTGACTGTTTTCCTTGCCATGACACCAAGCTAGTTATAACATGATTATTCTATGCAATATAAGAAAGCAGTTTGCCATTCCTTTCCTTCTTGGCAGTGACTGTACTAGTCGGGGATCGCAGCCATTGTCTCTATACATGAGATCCTCTGCTTGCCATCGCGGTGTGTGGACCATAACCGGCACTACTTGTCGGAAGCTCCCACAACACCATCCACCACCTGCTCCAATGGCTTCACGTAACTCTGATAGGGGAGCTAAGCGGGAGCTTCACGTTGCCCAAGTGTAGAATTATGAAAGAGTACCAGTCCAATACCAGTGGACAAAGCGATATAAGGAAGACGGTAGCATAATATTTTAAGTAGCGCTGGATAGGACACACACCTTGGTGGAAGGCAACCTAGAGTATTACACAAGAGTCCTTTTTTTATTTTTAAATCCCCAAGGAAAAAAATAGTGGGGAGGGGAAGACCAAAATATTCTTGGAGAAGACAGATGGAAGCTGAGGTGAAGATGATGTGGAAGACATGGAATGAACTTAAAAGAATAGCAAGAAACATAACGGTTTGGAAAGTGTTTGTTGAAGACATATACTCCATAGGGAAAAGTTGAAAAGTATAAACAGAATAAGATTCAAATCATTTCTCTGGAGGTGAAGACGCGCCTCCTAGCACCAGAGCTGGAAGTTGTCAGCGACTCATAGCTGATGGCTTGCGCCAGGATCTGTGAACCAAAACCATCCAGACCCTGCTCCACCTCTCCGCGGTTCCTCCAGTAACAGACTAACCTGTCTAGTCTGGCCAAACGAGCATGGATCGAAGAGGAAAGACAACCCGGTACTCAAAAACGTCGTACTGAAGTCGGATGTGTAAGGCCGAAAGGTGCAAATATCACAGTGTTACAATGCAAACTACGACACAACGCAACACGTCCACTTAACGTCCTTTTAAGGGCGGATGACGAAGAGGAAGTCTACAGTCTACGAATAATCTAGAATACTTTAGTCATCGGGCGAACGCAACCAACCATCAACCAAATCATTTCTTCCTTGTTGGAGTTTTTCTTTCACTGATTTTTCTGTACAATAAAAAAAAAATGTTATCCTTTCTTGGTGAAGTTTTTCTTTGATTTATCTTTCCGTACAGTTTTTTTTAAAAATATGTTCTTTCTTTTAGGAGTTTTCTCTTTGTTTAAAATTCTGTACAGTTTTTTTAAATCTTTTCTTCATTGGTGGAGTTTTTTCTTTGTTTTATCTTTTTGTTTTTCATTTTTTGTTTGTTTTCTGCAACCAGGGAAATATCCCAGGCGTCGGCTGACACCAAACAATCCCTTGTAACTCGGTCATAGACTGACACCAACAATCCCTTATAACTCGGTCATAGACTGACACCAACCAACCCCTTGTAACTCGGTCATAGACTGACACCAAACAATCCCTTATAACTCGGTCATAGACTGACACCAAACAATCCCTTATAACTCGGTCATAGACTGACACCAAACAATCCCTTATAACTCGGTCATAGACTGACACCAAACAACCCCTTGTAACTCGGTCATAGACTGACACCAAACAATCCCTTATAACTCGGTCATAGACTGACACCAAACAATCCCTTATAACTCGGTCATAGACTGACACCAACCAATCCCTTGTAACTCGGTCATTGACTGACACCAAACAATCCCTTATAACTCGGTCATAGACTGACACCAAACAATCCTTATATAACTCGGTCATAGACTGACAATAACAATCCCTTATAACTCGGTCATAGACTGACACCAACAACCCCTTGTAACTCGGTCATAGACTGACAACAAACAACCCTTTATAACTCGGTCATAGACTGACACCAAACAACCCTTGTAAATCGGTCATAGACTGACACCAAACAATCCCTTATAACTCAGTCATAGACTGACACCAAACAACCCCTTGAAACTCGGTCATAGACTGACACCAAACAACCCCTTGTAACTCGGTCATAGACTGACACCAAACAACCCCTTGTAACTCGGTCATAGACTGACACCAAACAATCCCTTATAACTCGGTCATAGACTGACACCAAACAATCCCTTGTAACTCGGTCATAGACTGACACCAAACAATCCCTTATAACTCGGTCATAGACTGACACCAAACAACCCCTTATAACTCGGTCATAGACTGACACCAAACAATCCCTTATAACTCGGTCATAGACTGACACCAAACAATCCCTTGTAACTCGGTCATAGACTGACACCAAACAATCCCTTATAACTCGGTCATAGACTGACACCAAACAATCAATCCTTTGTAACTCGGTCATAGACTGACACCAAACAATCCCTTATAACTCGGTCCATAGTCTTGACACGACAAACAATAATCATTCTCACATCGATCGTCAACAACAAACTCAAACGAACCCAATCCCATAACTCGGTCATAGACTGACAACAACAACCCCTTATAACTCGGTCATAGACTGACACCAACCAATCCCTAGTAACTCGGTCATAGACTGACACCAAACAATCCCTTATAACTCGGTCATAGACTGACACCAACAATCCCTTATAACTCGGTCATAGACTGACACCAAACAACCCTTATAACTCGGTCATAGACTGACACCAAACAACCCCTTGTAACTCGGTCATAGACTGACACCAAACAACCCCTTATAACTCTCGTCATAGACTGACACCAAACAATCCCTTATAACTCGGTCATAGACTGACACCAAACAACCCCTTATAACTCGGTCATAGACTGACACCAAACAATCCCTTATAACTCGGTCATAGACTGACACCAAACATCCCTTATAACTCGGTCATAGACTGACACCAAACAATCCCTTATAACTCAGTCATAGACTGACACCAACCAATCTCTTATAACTCGGTCATAGACTGACACCAACAATCCCTTATAACTCGGTCATAGACTGACACCAACAATCCCTATAACTCGGGCATAGACTGACACCAAACAATGCCTTGTAACTCGGTCATAGACTGACACCAAACAATCCCTTATAACTCGGTCGTAGACTGACACCAAACAACCCCTTGTAACTCGGTCATAGACTGACACCAAACAACCCCTTGTAACTCGGTCATAGACTGACACCAAACAATCCCTTGTAACTCGGTCATAGACTGACACCAAACAACCCCTTGTAACTCGGTCATAGACTGACACCAAACAACCCCTTGTAACTCGGCCATAGACTGACACCCAAACACCCCTTGTAACTCGGTCATAGACTGACACCAAACAACCCCTTGTAACTCGGTCATAGACTGACACCAAACAATCCCTTGTAACTCGGTCATAGACTGACACCAAATAATCCCTTGTAACTCGGTCATAGACTGACACCAAACAATCCCTTATAACTCGGTCATAGACTGACACCAAACAACCCCTTATAACTCGGTCATAGACTGACACCAAACAATCCCTTATAACTCGGTCATAGACTGACACCAAACAACCCCTTATAACTCGGTCATAGACTGACACCAAAAAATCCCTTATAACTCGGTCATAGACTGACACCAAACAATCCCTTATAACTCGATCATATACTGACACCAACCAATCCCTTATAACTCGGTCATAGACTGACACCAAACAACCCCTTATAACTCGGTCATAGACTGACACCAAACAATCCCTTATAACTCGGTCATAGACTGACACCAAACAATCCCTTAAAATCGGTCATAGACTGACACCAAACAATCCCTTATAACTCGGTCATAGACTGACACCAAACAACCCCTTGTAACTCGGTCATAGACTGACACCAAACAACCCCTTGTAACTCGGTCATAGACTGACACCAAACAACCCCTTATAACTCGGTCATAGACTGACACCAAACAACCCCTTGTAACTCGGTCATAGACTGACACCAAACAACCCTTGTAACTCGGTCATAGACTGACACCAAACAACCCTTGTAAGTCCAAAAACGCTGTGAATTACGACTTGTGATAGCCAAACAAGATGACCGACTTACGGCGTCCTTATTGATAGGCATTGTAACACGTCCTGTCCATGCTGTCAAATTCAGGTCATAAATCAACCTGAGGCAGGAAATGCGTGCCCCCCCCCCCCCCTTGTCTCTCCTAGTGTAAACACACAGCTGTTTGTTATAAGGTTGAAGCAAAGTACTATTTTTAAAACACTTAATGTTACATTGAAGTGATAGTAGCTTTTACTACATTATCGTAAACACGCCAGTCACAGATATGTACCGTAATCTATATATGTACCTGACATTTAAGTCATTAACCATCTCTTGTCGCGCAGTCAAATCTATCCAGCTATAAATATGTATATCATCCTGTCATCTCTATATTCAATAATAAGACATGGATTTCTTGTCAAATCACAATGAATTGTGGATATCTCTTTCTTTGGATAATACCACAATTATACTAAAATACCAGTGTTAAACATGTGTGCTCTACCTTGTATCCACATATAAAGTAAACAATAAATGGTATTGAGCGGGTAGACAAACACAAAGACAAAACAACTACAGCGTTCTGTCAAAAGCCTTCATCAGGTATACCAAATTAACGATACGCATTGAACACAAAAATCCAGCCAGAAAACACAACGACACAGTTAAACTGACGAAAATGACGGTTTGCCACAATTTATGTAAAGTAATCATCATCATCAATTACCATGCCTGCTGGCGTAGGTGATCATGTCTCTCAACAACATAAACTAAACATAAAATGGTATTGAGCAGCTAGACTAACCGGAAGATAAACTACAACGTTCTGGCAAAAACCTTCATCAGGTGTAGCAAATAAACTATTCTTCCTCTTTTTCTATCCTTCCTCCATTGCCGTTGGCGTCGATGGGAGATACAATCGCGATTCTTTGCTCTTCTGTTGGCCTCTTCTGGTGTTATCCCTCCTAGTGACTCTAGTATTCCCTTTATCCATCTCTTTCTCGGTCTTCCTCTTAATGTGGCGTTTTCGTAGCGCTTGTTTATGGTTCTTTAAGTCATTGTTAGTTCTTTTTTGTCTTGTTATGTGGCCGAACCAATGTAACTGTTGTTTCTTTATGTATTCGATGGCTGGTTCAATAAACTAGACATTTTATTTTTTTTTTTTTTTGTTTTTGTTTAAATCCCAGTCAGAAAATACAGCTCTAAAAAAAATGGCGGAAAAGAATGGCGGAAAAACGGTGGCCAGGATTTATGTAAAGTAAACATCATCATCATCAAGTACCATGCCTGCTGGAGTAGGTGATCATGTCTCTCCACAACATAAAGTAAACATACAATTACAGAGCATCTAAACAAAGATAAAGTCAGGACAAACCATAGTATTTAACATATATTTTATATATATATTTGATATCGGTGCTTATCATCTTGTACCCACAGGTAATTTTTCAAGTTCTGCCGCCATCAGTTCACATCGCTGACCCGTACAGCCAGGACGTGCAGGATCTACTTAAGCTGACCAACTTGAGAATCAACTTTACAGAGTTGCATACCCTCGGTGAGTCCTCACGTACTGATCGAAAGTCTACACTTTCCACAATAGTTATCTTACCTGTTACTCGTGATTGTTTACTTATCCACAGCCAATTATAGATTTACTAAGGCCAGCGGGCCGAAAATAAAACAGAAAATCCTCCAACTAGCGAGACAGCTTCAGCTATAGGAGCTATAGACTACTGACGTCACTCCGAGGTCAAGACAAAGAAATGCGTATTTATTTATATTTATATAAATGCAAACTGGACCGAACTGCAAATTAAGAATAGCAAAATGTTACATCTTCTCAATATTCCTGTATGGTGCAGAAGCATGTACATTAGACAAGAAAACAGAAAAGTAAATTTAAGCCTTTGAAATGTGGATATGTAGAAGAATAGGTAGAATTGGATGGAAAGAAAAGAAAACAAACGATGAAGTTTAGAAACAACTAAAAAGAAAAGAGATCTACTAAACACAATTAGAACAAGACAAATGAAATTTTTGGGCATGTTAAAAGACACAACAGCCTACTAAAAGTAATATTGCAAGTAAAAGAGGCAGAGGCAGACCAAGACTAACATGGATGAGTAACATCAAAAGATGGGCAGGTCAGCCTATGACAACCTGCACCATCAAAGCAAGAGACAGTGGAATGGCGCTCCATGGTAGCCAACCTTCGATGCGGAGACGGCACTCAATGATGATGAAACTGAACCGAAACGTTGTTATAATTTGTGTTGTCCACTTATCACGTGAAGCTTTAATATTTTATTTACATTCTTATTTCTAATTCTAGTTCAAAATTATTATTTTGCTATTATTTATTATTTTATTATTTTAAATACATATCTGTGTGTAAGTTGAATGCTTGTTCCTGCTGAAGGCCTATTGAGCTGAAACGTTGTTCTAATTTGTGTCGTCCACTTATAACGTAAAGCTTTAACCATACCGTTTTTTTTTTTTTTCAATTTTTTTTTTCTATATTTTTTTTTCCATTTCTCCTGACATCATCCCCGCCCAGAACCTCCCCTCCTCGCAAAGTTGAAAGCGTCACACTACATGGAGATCTCCTGGTAATTCCCCTTCAGCCCGCAGGCCTTAGTTAATCTATAGTTGAGTGTGGCCTATGTCATCGATCAAATATTTGTCTCTTGTTATAACAACTATTCCAAGGGATGAGGTATATTTACTCGGCTCAGAAACAAACCAACATATAATTAACAAGAGGAAAACAAAGAACAATTAAAAAAAAAAACTATTGCTTTTTATTTATTTAATTATATTTTATTATTTATGTATTATTATTATTATATTTCTTAACAATTATTTGTCATTTTTTCTGAGTGCTGTAAACATACCTCTCTTCCTCCTATGATTCGCTGAATTATCGCCTCGCAAGTTTCCCTCTATAATAATATTCATTTATTATTATTTGTCTTCAAAGAACAATAGACAGGCCGAGACGGGATCGAACCTGCACTCCTCGACATAGCGCCTTGCCACAAGAGACTACGCATTAGGGTACACGGCGAACTAAGTAACGTCACCCAGCTCGTTGCGATTGATCAATTGCTTATATATCTCTCGATTATTGATCTGTAACATCATCACCACAACCCTTCGACATACGCAGTTGTGTCAAGTAGGGATGCGTTCTTTTTCCTACCTTGTTTTGGAATCCTCTTCGCTGTTCTGTTGAAACATGCATTCTCACATGCGAATGAAGAAGTCTATCTTCATACTAGATCTGATGGTCGGTTGTTCAATCTCGCAAAACTAAAGGCAAGGTCCAAAATTAGACATGTCACTATTAGAGACCTGTTATTTGCTGACGATGCTGCACTTGCCACGCAAAGTCAGGAAGAACTCCAGAGAACACATAGCATGTCTGCAGAAACATTGATCTAACAATAAGCTTGGAGAAAACTAATATACTCGGCCAGGACGTCGAAGCAACACCTACCATTTTTTCGACAATTGCAACATGAAGTCGTGCAGTAGTATAGCTACCTGGGGTTCATCAACATCGACAAAATATCTTTAGCTACAGAAATTGACAACCGCATTGGTAAAGCCGCTACCATCTTTGCCCGTCTTTCTAGGCGTGTCTGGCAAAACAGCAAAACTGACAATTAAAACAAGGGCCGCAGTTTACAATGCCTGCATCAGTAGTCCTTCTGTACTGTAGGGACACATGGACAACTTATTCAAAATAGGAGAGAAGGCTTGTATTCCATATGTGATGTCTGCGCCTTATTCTTGGTATCACTTGGAAGGATAAAGTGACAAACGTGGAGGGTCACATTCGCACAGGCCTCCCGAACATCTACACGCTGTTCAAACAACGTAGGTAGATGGCTTGCCACGTGAATCGTATGAAAGATGGCCGCATACCAAAAGATACATTTTATGGGCAACTAGCAGATAGCAAAAAAACTAGATGGCTATCGAAACTTCTATTTGTAGACGTGTGTAAACGTGACATGAAGACTCTAAACATAAACCCTGCAGCCTGAGAAGAAATATTGCAGACCGCAATCTTTGGAAACACACTCTAAAGTTCTAACTCAAACAAGAAGCAGACAGATTCAAAGAAACAGAGAATACACGGGGAAAGAATAAAAAACATTTCTTAGGGTGATGCAAAGTCCATAATCAACTATGACTAACGGAGGCTACTATAGTCAACTATGACTGACGGAGGCTACTGTAGTCAACTATGACTAACGGAGGCTACTATAGTCACTATGACTAACGGAGGCTACTGTAATCAACTATGACTGACGGAGGTTACTATAGTCGACTATGACTAACGGAGGTTACTATAGTCAACTATGACTATCGGAGACTACTGTAGCCAACTATGACTAACGGAGGCTACTATAGTCAACTATGACTAACGGAGGCTACTATAGTCAACTATGACTAACGAGGCTACTATAGTCAACTATGACTAACGGAGGCTACTATAGTCACTATGACTAACGGAGGCTACTATAGTCAACTATGACTGACGGAGGCTACTATAGTCAACTATGACTAACGGAGGCTACTATAGTCAACTATGACTAACGGAGGCTACTATAGTCAACTAAGACTAACGGAGGCTACTATAGTCAACTATGACTGACGGAGGCTACTGTAGTCAACTATGACTAACGGAGGCTACTATAGTCAACTATGACTAACGGAGGCTACTGTAATCACTATGACTGACGGAGGTTACTATAGTCGACTATGACTAACGGAGACTACTGTAGTCAACTATGACTAACGGAGGCTACTGTAGTCAACTATGATTAACGGAGGCTACTATAGTCAACTATGACTGACGGAGGCTACTGTAGTCAACTATGACTAACGGAGGCTACTATAGTCAACTATGACTAACGGAGGCTACTGTAATCAACTATGACTGACGGAGGCTACTATAGTCAACTATGACTAACGGAGGCTACTATAGTCAACTATGACTAACGGAGACTACTATAGTCAACTATGGCTAACGGAGGCTACTATAGTCAACTATGACTGACGGAGTCTACTATTGTCAACTATGACTAACGGAGGCTACTATAGCCAACTATGACTGACGGAGGCTACTGTAGTCAACTATGATTGACGAAGGCTACTATAGTCAACTATGACTTTTGAAGGCTACTATAATCAACCTATAACTGACGGTGGCTACTATAGTCACTATGACTGACGGAGGCTACTATAGTCAACTATAACTGACGGAGGCCACTATGGTCAACTATGTTTCACGAAGGTTAATATAGTCAATTATGACTTTCGAAAGGCTACTATAATCAACTATAACTGACAGTGGCTACTGTAGTCAACTATGACTGACGGAGGCTACTATAGTCAACTATAACTGACGGAGGCCACTAAGGTCAACTATTATTCACGAAGGTTAATATATTTGAATTATGACTGACGGAGGCTACTATAGTCAACTATGACTGACGGAAGTCAATTATATGACTGACGGAGGCTACTATAGTCAACTATGACTAACGGGGGCTACTATAGTCAACTATGACTGACGTAGGCTACTATAATCAACTATGATTGACGAAGGCTGCTATTGTCAACTATGACTGACGGAGGCTACTATAGTCAACTATGACTGACGGAAGTCAATTATGACTGATGGAGGATACTATAGTCAACTATGTATGACGGAAGCTACTACAGTCAACTATGACTGATGTAAACTTTTATAGTCAGCTATGATGACGGAGGCTACTATAATCAACTATGACTGACGAAGGCTACTATAGCCAACTAGTCATAGTCTGTTTTGACGCAGACTCATTATAGGGATCTATATCAGTAACAACCACCGCTACAGGAAACACGGCGATCCTAGCATCTGGTAGTCAGCCTGTTTTGACGTTAGCTGTTAACAAGGGACCACGGGGAAGTAGAACTGCTACATCTTGGTCAGCTAGGTTAGTACGCCGACCCTGCTATTGTGACCTGCGACGTAGGTGCATATGCTCCTTAGATTGATTTTAGATGAGATTGTTCGTTACATGACAAGTTCTCTTATTTCTGTGCAAGTCTTGAATTAATTCCACTAAAAGTGCAATACAGACAAAAAGTTCAAGAACTTGTTTATGCACATATAATTTTATGTAATCAATTACCAGCCTACTGTACACATATACGCCTATACGCGTCTAAGAACCGGTTTCAGGATGACATTACTGAACAATGAGCGGCCTTAGAAAGTCAGGAATTGATGCACTGTTGTCCTCAGATAATCGTTGCCTCTGGACAATTAGTGGCTGTTAAGACTTATGTTTTCATGAATTCTTCACACATATGTTACAGAATATACGACTCATGTTTTCACGAAATTTTCACACATGTCTTACAGAGCGCAGGATTTATGTTTTCATGAATTCTTCACACGTATCTCATAGTACGTACGTTTTCATGATTCTTCACAAATTTCACTTACAATATACTTTCAGAGTAAATACAAGTTACATGTATTTGAACTTGATGAAAGTAGCATGTTCTGACTTTCTTTATAAACTCTTCTGTTTAAAAAATAAACAACAACAACAAAAAACTGGTGTTGTTATTTATTGTTGCTTGGCAACGAAGAGAAGATCACTCTAGTGCGAACCTCTTGTCAACTGTTTGGATCGTCCCCCCATAGTCACCCTTTCTCACATGACCTTGACATAATTAGTTTCTCCTTTGACGCAAGACCACCGCCCAAAAAATGTATGCTATTTTTTTAAGGCTTCAGTTGCAGTCTTAAGGTATTAAATAAAAAAAAAATGTCAGAAAATGTGCAGCAGGTCGAGTTACTGTAGGTTACCTGAGACAGCTGGTTATGTGTGTGGTGTCCCAGACAATAACTGACAGTCTCGCAAAGTGAAGTCTTGTTGGGGCGAAACGTATGTGAGGTGCATTCTTGTAACGGTTATATAGTGCTGTTTCATACAGTGCAATAAATACAAGGCTTTCTTGTATAAATGTGAGGCTTTCTTGTATACATGTGAGGCATTGTTGTATAAATATGAGGCTTTGTTGTATAGATATGAGGCTTTGTTGTACAAATATTAGGCATTGTTGCGTATATGAGATTTCTTGTATATGTGAGGCATTGTTGTATAAGTGTGAGGCTTTAATTGAATAAATGTGAGGCTTTCTTGTATAAATGTGAGGTATTGTTGTATAAGTGTGAGGCATTGTTGTATAAGTGTGAGGCTTTGTTGTATAAATATGAGGCTTTGTTGTATAAATATGAGGCTTATTGTATAAATATGAGGCTTTGTTGCATAAATGTGAGGCTTGTTGTGTAAATGTGAGGCATTGTTTTGTAAATATGAGACATTGTTGTGTAAATATAAAGCATTGTTGTGTAAATATGAGTCATTGTTGTATAAAGGTGAGGCTTTGTTGTATAATATGATGCTTGTTGTATAAATGTGAGGCTTTGTTGTATAAATATGAGGCAATGTTGTGTAAAATATGAGGCTTTGTTGTATAATATGAGGTTTTTGTTGTATAAATATTAGGCTTTGGTTGTATAAATGTGAGGCTTTGTTGTATAAATATGAGGCATTGTTGTATAAATGTGAGGCATTGTTGTATAAATATGAGGTATTGTTGTATAATGTGTGGCTTTGTTAAATATGAGGCTTGCTGTATAAATGTGAGTCTTTGTTGTATAAATGTGAGGCATTGTTGTATAAATATGAAGCTTTGTTGTATAAACATGAGGCATTGATGTATAAATGTGAGGCCTTGTTGTATAAATATGAGGCATTGTTGTATAAATGTGTGGCTTTTGTTTAAATATGAGGCATTGCTGTATAAATGAGGCATTGTTGTATAAATATGCGGCATTGTTGTATAAATATGAGGTTTTGCTGTATAAATGTGAGGCTTTGTTGTATAAATGTGAGGCTTTGTTGTATAAATGTGAGGCATTGTTGTATAATATGAGGCATTGTTGTATAATGTATGGCCTTGTTAAATATGAGCTTTGCTGTATAAATGTTAGGCTTTGTTTGTATAAATGTGAGGCTTTGCCTGTATATTTGAGGCTTTGTTGTATAAATATGAGGCTTGTTGTATAAATATGAGGCTTTGCAGTATAAAGTGAGGCTTTGATCTATAAATGTGAGGCTTTTGCTGAAAGAGAAAGAAGTAAATGTGAGGCTTTGCTGTATACCAGTTGCAAAAGGTGGCGAGACGGATGCAGCATCTGGGGGCACCAAATTTGAACATTGTTGTATAAATAATGAGGCGTGGATGTACAGAATGAGGCATTGCTGTATAAATAATGAAGCTTTGATATACAGAAATGAAGGCATTGATGTACAGAGATGAGTGAATTGATGTACATATATGAATTTGGGCATTGATATGCAGAAATGAGGCATTGATGTATAAATATGATTTTTAATGTACAGAAATGGGGCATTGATGTCCAGAAATGAGTCATTCATGTACAATATGAGTCATTCATGTACTGATATGAGGTCATGGATGTACAGATAATGTGTCATTGATGTACAGATGATGACATTTATGCATATGTCTCGAGAGTATCCAGCCTCATTGACAGATGAAGGAGATCAAGTGAAGTATGACAGAGATGAATGAAGGTATGACAGAGATGATGTTAAGGTATGACAGAGATGATGTGAAGGTATGACAGAGATGAAGTGAAAGGTATGACAGAGTGACAGAGATGAAGTGAAGGTATGACAGAGATGATGTGAAGGTATGACAGAGATGATGTGAAGGTATGACAGAGATGAAATGAAGCTATGACAGAGATGAAATGAAGGTATGACAGAGATCATGTGAAGTTATGACAGATGAAGTTAAGGTAGATAGAGTTTGTGTGAAAATTGATCAACAGTGAGGTGAGATGAATGTTGAAAACCGCCATCTTTCCTTTCTGAAGTGAATTTCAACATCGAGATGCTCTCCGATCCGATAACCCCCAACGAACCCCAAAAATGATATAAAAGACGTCACGAAACTAAGTTTTGTGTGTTTTTTATGTAGTGTGCGTGCGTGTGTAAATATAACGTAATTTAAAAGCAATGTATCACTATGTAAGAAAAACATAATATGTGTTCACAGTCTCAGACATATTCAACACACGCACACATACACGCTCCATTAATTGGAGTTAGGGCCCGCTATGACTGCGTGGGTGGAGACATGTCAGACCACACATTCCTTGCCGTCTAAAGACAGTCGCCAAACACACACACGCACACACACACAAACATACCCACGTATCACGAAAGGGTTCACTCCCCTGGGGCAATCATCTTTCGTTTCGCTCTCACAGTTTTGCTTTAGTCCATACTTTTAACCTTCCCTAATTAATTGCCTTTTTAAATCTGTTATCTAAACACTTCATATTTATTATTAATGATTTAATTTACCACCCCACACCTCATTAATCCTTTAAGCCCCTTTAATCCCTCTCTCTCTCTCTCTCCAAACCCCCTTATTTCTTCATTTTAAACCCACTCAGTTCTCATCTATAATCTCTTAGTTCTTTTCTGTAAACGCCCTTCATTATTCTTTCCCCACACCTTTCGTTCCTATCTTTAGAACCCCTTAGTTCTTCACTTTAAACCTCATTAGAACTACTCTTTGAAAACTTAAATTCTACATTTTAATCCCATAAGTTCTTCTCTTTAAACCCCCTAAGTTCTACTCTTTAAGGAATAAGAACAGATATCAAATATAAAAAAAGTATGAAATACTATGCGTGACCTCTTGTTTAGATGCAGACACAAATACAGAAAATAAATATAAAATGGTATTGGGCAGCTAAACTAACAGAAAGACAAGACTAGCTACGTAACAGAGTAAGATAGTGAAAGCATGGGAGCAGGTAACTTAGGTGTTACCCGTTTATTTAACAGACAATAGCAGTAGCATATGGTAGCGGTCATCAGTGTTAGGACAGAATACAAGTTTAGGAAATTCCAGCCAGATAAAGAACTTGAATAGAGAAAAGAGATACGCAGAGTTAATAGTGGATACACAGAAGTGGGGAGGAAGGTAAGGTAGAATTATACTGGACATAATAGTTTAATGGAAATTTCCACGCATATTTCCACAACAGCAGGTTGGGGAAATGACAATATAGTATGCGTTGACCCCATGGCTTTGGCCGTCTGATAAATAAGTTGTCATCCAACTACCAGGAAAGGTCATTGTCATGAGGTAATCATTAATTTTAATAGGGTATAGAGATTTCACGAAATCAAAGTGTTATCGTCAAATCTGGAGAATGGTTCAAGTTTCGGACACAGAGTGATGAGAGTTGACCGACTCCAAGTGATCAGAGGAGTTTGAATTTGTCACCTTGCAACAACTGCGGCAAGCTCATTGGCTGCTGATATTTCACGCAAAGAGTTGTGGCTGAGTATTTAATCTACAACACAATAGGTTTAAACAATTAAAATGAGAACAACTTTTAGATTAGACAATAATTATTAGGACAATTAGAACAAGAGATCAGAAATAGGAAGAGCTAGAAGTTTATAGAGATAGAAGTCAGATCTAATATGTTAAGATTAGAAAGTTGAGCCAGTTAGTTAGGAAGTTAAGAATCTTCAAGTTGCAGTTTTAAGTCAGTTGAGAAGTTATTAAGTAAGTTGATAGAGAGTAGTAAGGATAGCAATGAACATATGAACTTTAGTTGTGAAGTGTCTGAGAGTTTTCAAGTTGTGTTTCACATTCTGATTTAGGTAAGTGATAGAGAGATTGAATGCAAGATATGCACTTATGGACATTTCAATTAGTCACCGACGATAGTCTCTTGAGTGTCCAGAATTAACAACATTAATTTAAGATAAATGCATCCACTATAGTACGATCGTGTGCCAAGAATAATAATAGAGATCAATAAACTGATTATGATTATAATAAATAAGAGAACTCTTGTCGTGATTGACGTTTGTGATCAATGTAATGGATATGCTGTCCATGAACAATAATAGAAAGATAATAAATAACATCACAGCTCTATAACAGCTACAACGTTTCGACAAAACTCTTCATCAGGTATAACAAACTAACTACGCACATTAACACAAAATTCCAAGTTAGAATACAAAACACCACAGATCTAAAATATGAGAGAAAAGACAGTCATCATCATTATCATCATCATCATGTGCCATACCGGTTTGCGTGGACGATCATATCCTTCCAAATCTTCTATCTATAGTGCATCGTGTCAGTTCTGTTGTTGACTGCTTTCCATGCCATGATACCAAGTTATCCAGTATATTTCTCTCTTTATCCTCCGCGATCTCTCTTTCCTTGTATTTTGCCTGTTGTAACCAAGTATTCCCAACTTTCCTCTTCTCATGATGTGCTAGAAAGAAATATTGATTGTTTCTTTCTGATGTCTTTTTTTTTTGGCCGCTGTGAGAATGTCTTCATTAGTCTTTTTAGCTGCACAGAAACTTTCAATATTCTTCTAAGAAATCCCATCTCTGTGGCCTCTAATCGTCTTTTCATTTGTTTGTCCACTGTCCATAATGAAAAGACAATAGCAAGGATTTTTGTACAATCTGGCTAAAAGTTGAATGGACAGTAGGATATATAGGATTTATTTAGACCAAAGAAAGCAAACAATGAAAAACTGGAAAAATGAAAGGAAGTGTTCTATAGGGTACATAGAAAACTGTAAGGGGTAAAGGTAAGAGAGGATAGTGTGTGCAGGGGGAAGGAGAGCAAGTGAGGTAATAGGGATAACGCAGGAGGAATAGGGATGAGGAATAGGGATATGAAATAGGAACGACGTGGCGAAGAGACCAGCGGTTAAAGAAAAGAGTGGAAAGAGTTTCATCTCTACAAACTCCTCATGTTCTACTCTTTAAATCCCCTAAGTTCTACACTTAACCCCCTCCCCCCACCCCCCCAGGGACTGGTTCGTCTCGAGGCAAGACGCCGGCCTCAAGACAGAGAGTTGTGGGTTCAAATCCCATCTGCACCAGTTAGAATTTTTATTGATGATTTCTTCTGAGGCAACCACCCTGGTCTCAGCAGCGAGGCCCGGCTTGAAACGCCAATTACTCATCGACGGAAAAAAATATGAGTACCTCCGAAGACGGAGTTATCTGCCTGTACGGCGAGGGACCCCTGTGCACACGGCTTGCCAGGAAAAACGGATTAACACGCAAAATTCAGTTCCTAGTCTCTAGGGACTTCGTCAGAGGAAAAACTGGCGAACACAACCCCCCTCCCCCGCTCAAGTTCTACTCTTTAAACTCTTCAAGTTCTACATCTTACCCCCCCCCCCCCCCCCCCCCAAGTTCTACTCTTTAAACCTTTAAATTCTACACTTTACCCCCTTCCCCACAAAAAAAAATTATTATACTCTTTAACTCCTCAAATTCTACACTTTACCCCCTCCCAAGTTCTACTCTTTAAGACCCCCCCCAAGTTCTACTCTTTAAACCCCTAAGTTCTACAATGAACCCCTCCCCCCAAGTTCTATTCTTTAAACCCCCCAAGTTCTCTATAATGATATAAGTTCTACTCTTTAACCCCCCCCCCCCCACCAAGTTCTCTTTAATGAGATAAGTTCTACTCTTTAAACCCCCAAGTTCTCTCTAATGAGATAAGTTCTACTCTTAAAAAACCCCCCAAGTTCTCTCTAATGAGATAAGTTCTACTCTTTAGCCCCAAGTTCTCTCTAATGAGATAAGTTCTACTCTTTAAACCCTCCCCCCCCCGCAAGGTCTCTCTAATGCGATAAGTTCTACTCTTTAAACCCCCAAAGTTCTCTCTAATGAGATCAGTCCTACTCTTTAAACCTCCCAAGTTCTCTCTACTGAGATAAGTTCTACTCTTTAAACCCTCAAAGTTCTCTCTAATGAGATAAGTTGTACTCTTTAAACCCCCAAGTTCTCTCTAATGAGATAAGTTCTACTCTTTAAACCCCACTAGTTCTTTATAATGAGATAAGTTCTACTTTTTAAACCCCGCCCCCTAGTTCTCTATAATGAGATAATTTCTACTCTTTAAACACCCCCCCCCCCCAAGTTCTATCTAAGGAGATAAGTTCTACTCTTTAAACCCCCCAAGTTCTCTCTAATCAGATAAGTTCTACTCTTTAACCCCCCCCCCAGTTCTCTCTAATGATATAAGTTCTACTCTTTAAACCCCCAAGTTCTCTCTAATGAGATAAGTTCTACTCTTTAAACCCCCCCCCCCCCTAAGTTCTCTCTAAGGAGATAAGTTCTACTCTTTAAACCCCCCCCCCCCAAGTTTTCTCTAAGGAGATAAGTTCTACTCTTTAAACCCCCCAAGTTCTCTCTAATCAGATAAGTTCTACTCTTTAACCCCCCCCCCCAAGTTCTCTCTAATGAGATACGTTCTACTCTTTAAATCCCCCAAGTTCTCTCTAATGAGATAAGTTCTACTCTTTAAATCCCCAAGTTCTCTCTAATGAGATACGTTCTACTCTTTAAATCCCTCAAGTTCTCTCTAATGAGATAAGTTCTACTCTTTAAACCCCCAAAGTTCTCTCTAATGAGATAAGTTCTACTCTTTAAACCCCCAAAGTTCTCTCTAATGAGATACGTTCTACTCTTTAAATCCCCCAAGTTCTCTCTAATGAGGTAAGTTCTACTCTTTAAACCCCCAAAGTTCTCTCTAATGAGATAAGTTCTACTCTTTAAACCCCCAAAGTTCTCTCTAATGAGATAAGTTCTACTCTTTAAACCCCCCCAAGTTCTCTCTAATGAGATAAGTTCTACTCTTTAAACCCCCAAAGTTCTCTCTAATGAGATAAGTTCTACTCTTTAAACCCCCAAAGTTCTCTCTAATGAGATAAGTTTTATTCTTTAATCCCTTAGTTCGTCTCATCAAACACCATTAATTCTGTTCTTTAAACCCCCTTTATAGAATTCTCATTATAACTAATTTCCTTATTTGTATATACCTCGCAGGTGACACACTCCTGGACCCCGGGTTACACATAAAAAAAAAGTACTACTACTCGCTCTATGACGTCACAGTTCGTGGAAGCTGCTCCTGCTACGGTCACGCCTCCCGGTGTCTTCCTGTGCCCGGATACAACCGAAGTGCGGAGAGCCTCAGACATATGGTAACCAATGATCGGTTGTATATTTGGGTACATTATAATAGTAACAGGCAACATCATCAAGTACCATGCCTGCTGGCGTAGGTAATCATGTCCTCCACAACTTCCGATCTCGACAGTTATCTATCATTTCTGTTGTTGATCTTCTGCCAAGCCATTCTATTAAGCTGTTTTGTATTTTTTATTTTTGATTCCCTCTATCTCTTCGTCCTTCAATTTTACCAGCTGTTACAATATATTCCAGCTGTTCTCTTATAATTACATGGCCTAAAAATGATGATTGTTTATTCCTAATATTGGAAATTAGCATTCTTTTTGCTGTGGCCTCTTTCAGAACGTTTTCATTTCTCTTCTTATCTCTCCTGGTATTCTCAACATTCTTCTGTAAAACCACATTTCTACAGACTCCAGTGATTTTCTTGTTTGTTGTCCAAGATTCACATCCATATGTTAAGACTGGCTCTACATAACATTTAAGAACTCTTTTCTTATTTCTATTGTCAAAAATTGATTGCACAGTATCTTATTCATTTTTCGGGAAGTTGCTTTTTGCCTGAGCCATTCTGCATCTCACCTCTGTTGTACATCTACCATCTCACCTCTGTTGTACATCTACCAGCTCACCTCTGTTGTACATCTACCATCTCACCTCTGTTGTACATGCACCATTTCACCTCTGTTATACAACTATCATCTCACCTCTGTTGTACATCTACCATCTCACCTCTGTTGTTCATCTACCATCTCACCTCTGTTGTACATCAACCATCTCACCTATGTTGTACATCTACCATCTCACCTCTGTTGTACATCTACCCTCTCACCTCTATTGTACATCTAGCATCTCACCTTTGTTGTGCATCTACCATCTCAACTCTGTTGTACATCTACCATCCCACCTTTCTTGTGCATCTACAATCACACCTTTGTTGTACATCTACAATCTCATCTTTGTTGTACATCAACAATCTCACTTTTGTTGTACATCAACAATCTCACCTTTGTTGTACATCAACAATCTCATCTTTGTTGTACATCAACAATCTCACTTTTGTTGTACATCAACAATCTCACCTTTGTTGTACATCTACAATCTCACCTTTGTTGTACATCTACAATCTCACCTTTGTTGTACATCTACAATCTCACCTTTGTTGTACATCTACAATCTCACCTCTGTTGTACATCTACAATCTCACCTCTGTTGTACATCTACAATCTCACCTCTGTTGTACATCTACAATCTCACCTTTGTTGTACATCTGCAATCTCACCTTTGTTGTACATCTACAATCTCACCTTTGTTGTACATCTACAATCTCACCTTTGTTGTACATCTACAATCTCACCTTTGTTGTACATCTACAATCTCACCTCTGTTGTACATCTACAATCTCACCTCTGTTGTACATCTGCAATCTCACCTTTGTTGTACATCTACAATCTCACCTCTGTTGTACATCTGCAATCTCACCTTTGTTGTACATCTGCAATCTCACCTTTGTTGTACATCTACAATCTCACCTTTGTTGTACATCTGCAATCTCACCTTTGTTGTACATCTACAATCTCACCTTGTTGTACATCTACAATCTCACCTCTGTTGTACATCTACAATCTCACCTTTGTTGTACATCTACAATCTCACCTCTGTTGTACATCTACAATCTCACCTTTGTTGTACATCTACAATCTCACCTTTGTTGTACATCTACAATCTCACCTCTGTTGTACATCTAATACTAGATAATGTTCTTTGACACCGAGGAACCACAAGTTATCATCTATTGCATTGTCTCGTTTCCTATCACCATTTCCTCGAGAATTTACGTGATTCTATGGCAGGTTCACGGAATGTGTGTGTGTACCCACAACACCAAGGGCAATAACTGTGAGATGTGTCAAGACTTCTTCCATGATCATCCCTGGCGTCCGGCAAGGCCTCACAAACCCAATGTTTGTAAACGTAAGTGTATCATCATCATGTGCCATACCTGAGGTTTAGACGATTATGTCCTTCCACAATTCCTATCCAAAGTACGTCATATCATTTTATTAAAACTGATTTCCATGACATAACACAAACCTATCTATTATAGTAGCTTCTCTCTTTTGTCGTGCGCGATTTCTCTTTCCCTCTATTTTGTCAGTTGTAACTACGTATTCCAACTGTCCTCTTCTAATAATCTTCCCGATAAACGTCCATTGTTTCATTTTGGCGTTTCTTATGAGCTCACTTTTTGTGTTGGCCTTTTTGCGTTGACCTTTTCAGTCGGCCTTTTTGTGCTAACCTTTTGTATAACCTTTTGTGTTTGCCTTTTTCGTTGACCTTTTTGTGTTCACCTTTTGTGAATTTCCTCGTTGCCAATCCAGTAATGGTTAAAATATGTCGATTTGTGAAGGTATGTATAATGTATGTCAAATACTGAAAAGTACGAGTAATGTCCGTGTGTGTGATTATATCTGTAAAACTAGGTCGTCATCTTTAACGTTGATACATTACTTTGAAGTTAAGTGTGCCACTGAGCAACCACATCAAAAGAATCCAACGAAACTATGATTTAACATGGCTAGGGAATTCGACAAGTGTAGCATTACGGTGTCCAACATGGCTAGGGAATTCGACAAGTGTAGCATTACGGTGTCCAGCGTAGCTAGGGAATTCGACAAGTGTAGCATTACGGTGTCCAGCGTAGCTAGGGAATTCGACAAGTGTAGCATTACGGTGTCCAGCATGGCTAGGGAATTCGACAAGTGTAGCATTACGGTGTCCAGCATGGCTAGGGAATTCGACAAGTGTAGCATTACGGTGTCCAGCATGGCTAGGGAATTCGACAAGTGTAGCATTACGGTGTCCAGCATGGCTAGGGAATTCGACAAGTGTAGCATTACGGTGTCCAGCATGAGAATGGAGATAGAAGCAGAATCGACGGCGATAACATGGTTGATCACACAGTCTTGTGACTGACTCACAAAGTCTGCTACAGAAGACTGACAGACAGTGTCTGCTGCAAGAGTGGATGCAGTTCTTGGATGGCTCTAAAGTGAGCACGCTAACCTGGGTGTACTGTCCAGGCACGCTGGTGTACAAGGCAATGAAATAGCCAATAATCTCACTGCCAGCTCTGACACTGAGTGTGGCCTTACTCTGGTCAAACAGAACATCGCCAAGTTTGTTCTTCACTCCTTTAGAGAAGAGGAGAAGGATTAGTGGGATAAGGATGTATATTTTAAAAACTGAGGAGTCTAAAGGTGGAAAGGGATCTGGTCCATCCGAGTACTTAGTGGTCAAAGCAGATATACCTACAACTAACACTTTGTTGTACATCTGCAACATCATTTCTGTTGTTGATCTTCTACTGGTTTGTTGACCTACAACTAACACTTTGTTGTACATCTGCAACATCATTTCTGTTGTTGATCTTCTACTGGTTTGTTGACCTACAACTAACACTTTGTTGTACATCTGCAACATCATTTCTGTTGTTGATCTTCTACTGGTTTGTTGACCTACAACTAACACTTTGTTGTACATCTGCAACATCATTTCTGTTGTTGATCTTCTACTGGTTTGTTGACCTACAACTAACACTTTACAAGAACAATCAGTCTGCATACGCTTCCAGAAATGATGTGAGGGATGTGGAGATGATATGGCAATGCCACGACTGCAATGAAACATATTCCATCAATGCCCGATCTGTGGACACCGACATAAAACAGTAGAACATCACTTGTTTGACTGTCCACCGATTTCAGAGTAACTCTACTTTCTCAAAAACCTGATAAACTGAATACCTCACAATGGAACTTAGGCCGTATCATCACTGGTGCTATGGAATCTACACCTATCATGACTCTAGAAACAGTAACAGGTTTACATCCCTTAGAAGACAGACGGGTCACTAAGTAGTGCAACAAGCGGAGAAATATAAAAGGCTCCCTAGCCACCCCATGCACCAAAGAAGTAACTAGTTCCGGAATTGTACGACTAAAGAGGAGCAACTTCGCTGCAATTGCCAATGAACTAACTACTGGAGACCCAGTACTTTCCCAAACAAATCGAAACCCTTGGGCCCATCTGATATGTCTCCTCATGGAAAACATAAAATACCAGAAGTTAAGGAAAATATAACAGGAATCATGAAAAAAGACACCCAATCAGACACAGAAAGAAAAGACGAAGCAGAAAAAACACATACACGATACCTACCCACAGGACTCTTAGTCCCACATATACACAGTTGGCTCTGCTACAAATGTCACCAGAAATGGAGGGGGAGGTGTGTTCTTGACGCTGAATAACCAGGACGAGATCACCAAGTCAATAGCTCCTGGGAAATTCTCAAACAAACTTTAAAGCAGAAACTGAGGCCATCAGAGATGCTGCAACACTGGCTACTCAACACAAAAATCACATGCACAATAAATTGGTAATTCTGACTGATGCTCTGTCAGTATTATCAGCTCTATAAAGCCCCAAGAACAATGAACTAGATGACTTGAGAACAGCCCTGGACCAACTATGCAATAACTTCCAGAGAGTAGTCATTCAGTGGATACCATCACACTGTAATATACTTGGAGCGAACGCGCAGACAAATTAGCTAAAGAAGGAGGGAGTTTACCACAAGAGAACCATCCGCTCAGTTATGATGAAGCCAAATCCATCCTCAAAGGCCAGTTCATGAAAAATGGAAACAAGAACACCCAAAGCATAACGAGAGTGACGGATACCACCAACTGTCAAGGAAGGATCAAGTCACCATACTTCGCCTACGCACTGGCCACAATAGAATGAGAAATCACATGTTCACCAAATTCAAAATAGGTACAACCAGCCTATGCCACTGTACACTGGACAATATGACTACAAAACATGTTTTACAGGATTGCCCCAGTACACGAACCTGAGAAGAGCAATGTGGTCCACACCCACCTCCCTGGAAGAGAAATTATATGGGACAATCGAATCACTGAAACAGACAGCTGACTTCATGAGAGAGTCTGGAATCCTACTCTGATTGAGTCTTGATCGCAGAGAGAGAGACAGAGAGAGAGGAGAGAGAGAGAACTTAGAAATACCTCCAGATCATATCAGTATATGGCTTCAGGGACGAAGGGCGTCAGCTCACAGGCCGCTGGATCCATTACAAGAACTGCTGCCAAAAAAAATAAGCCAGTACGGATGTTTGACTTTATTCGCTAATTTACGACTTGATATTTGCGACTTTCGGCCCGGCAAGTGCATCTAAGCATGGACAGATTTGCTTGTAACTGTTTTGTCCGGAAATAACAATTTTAGTTTGCTCTTTTTATTTTGAACTGAATTTGTAGTTTGTAAGCCATTATGACGTCAGCAATAGTTTTCATACCACGGAATGAATTCAAGGCATGTGCAGAAATAAGAGAAATAATAGTGTCATATGTGTAAGGTGGTCATATGTTGGTTATGTGATGAGAAGAGACAAGAGAAGAAGGTGGTCAAATGTTAGCTATGTGATGAGAAGAGACAAGAGAAGACGGTGGTCATATGTTGGTTATGTGATGAGAAGAGACAAGAGAAGAAGGTGGTTATATGTTGGTTATGTGATGAGAATAGACAAGACAAGAAGGTGGTTATATGTTGGTTATGTGATGAGAAGAGACAAGAGAAGAAGGTGGTCATATGTTGGTTATGTGATGAGAGGAGACAAGAGAAGAAGGTGGTCATATGTTGATTATGTGAGGAGAGGAGACAAGAGAAGAAGGTGGTCATATGTTGGTTATGTGATGAGAAGAGACAAGAGAAGAAGGTGGTTATATGTTGGTTATGTGATGAAAAGAGACAAGAGAAGAAGGTGGTCATATGTTGGTTATGTGATGAGAGGAGACAAGAGAAGAAGGTGGTCATATGTTGGTTATGTGATGAGAAGAGACAAGAGAAGAAGGTGGTCAAATGATAATTATGTGATGAGAAGAGACAAGAGAAGTCGGTGGTCATATGTTGGTTACGTGATGAAAAGAGACAAGAGAAGAAGGTGGTTATGTGATGAGAATAGACAAGACAAGAAGGTGGTTATATGTTGGTTATGTGATGAGAAGAGACAAGAGAGAAGGTGGTCATATGTTGGTTATGTGATGAGACGAGACAAGAGAAGAAGGTGGTCATATGTTGGTTATGTGATGAGAGGAGACAAGAGAAGAAGGTGGTCATATGTTGGTTATGTGATGAGAAGAGACAAGAGAAGAAGGTGGTCAAATGTTAGTTATGTGATGAGAAGAGACATGAGAAGACGATGGTCATATGTAGGTTATGTGATGAGAATAGACAAGAGAAGAAGGTGGTTATATGTTGGTTATGTGATGAGAATAGACAAGAGAAGAAGGTGGTTATATGTTGGTTATGTGATGAGAAGAGACAAGACAAGAAGGTGGTCATATGTTGGTTATGTGATGAGAAGACATAAGAGAAGAAGGTAATCATATGTTGATTATGTGATGAGAATAGACAAGAGAAGAAGGTGGTCATATGTTGGTTATGTGATGAGAGGAGACAAGAGAAGAAGGTGGTCATATGTTGGTTATGTGATGAGAAGAGACAAGAGAAGAAGGTGTTCATATGTTGGTTATGTGATGAGAAGAGATAAGAGA
>JAVIAB010000091.1:35558418-35650918 GCA_032433765.1 Megaustenia siamemsis | reverse complement strand
ATAGTGCAGGTTGTCATAGGCTGACCTGTCCATCTTTTGATGTTACTCGCCCATGTTAGTCTTGGTCTGCCTCTGCCTCTTTTACCTTGTATTTTCCCTCCACGATTACTTTTAGTAGGCTGTTGTGTCTTTTAACATGGCCCAAAAATCGCATTTGTCTGTTTTAATTGTGTTTAGTAGTTCTCTTTTCATTTTTAGTTGTTTTAAGACTTCATCGCTTGTTTTCTTTCCTTCCATCCAATTCTACCTATTCTTCTATATATCCACATTTCAAAGGCTTTAATTACGTGTTCTGTTTAATGTCCATGTTTCTGCTCCATACAGGAATGTTGAGAATATATAACATGTTGCTGTTCTTATTTAGAGTCCTGTTGTTATTTGTTATGATGTTAGTATATTTTTCATGGCATTAAAATTACATTTTTCCATTTCTATTCTTTTGTTTATTTCAGTTGTACATTTTCCATCACTGGTTATACTATGTCCAAGATAATTGTAGCTCTGAACTGTCTCAGGTCTATTCCTTCACTTTGATTTCCATTTGTAGGTTTGAGTATTATCTTTGTGATCATAGTTTTAGTTTTTCTTTATATTCATATCTAATCCATATTGTTTGCTTGTCATCTCTATTTAATTAAGTAATTGTTGTAGATCTTTAGGATTTTCTACTATATAGTAGTACAGTATCCATAGCATATCTTAGGTTATTGATTATTTTTCCGTTAACATTTAGGCCTGGAATCACTGTGATGTGGTGTCAGAATGTCTTACTGCTGACATTACGATAAATGAAACTTTGAAGGCAAGAATGTACATAACTAATGAGTTCGCCCAGTCTATAAAAAAATGTCATCATCGTGTGCCAAATCGGTTGGCGAAGGCGATGATGTCCTTCCACTGTGTACCCACAATGCACCAAATCAATTATGTTGTTGACAGTTTTCCATGTCAATGTGTTTACCTGGCTGCACTGGGGTAATACTGACAATAGGAGTATTATCTCCAAAAATGCACTGATAGTCTAAACAAATTCTTCCTTTCTTTCTTTCTTTTTTTCTTTCTTTCTTTCTCTCTCTCTCCCTCTCTCAGTTTATTTTTTCTTCTTCTACATAATAATCATCATCATTGAGTGCCGTCTGCATCGAAGGTTGACTACCATGGAGCGCCCCATTCCAATCTGTCTCTTGCCTTGATGGTGCAGATTGTCATAGATTGACTTGTCCATCTTTAGATGTTACTCGTCCCTGTTAGTCTTGGTCTGCCTCTGCCTCTTTTACCTTGTATTTTCCCTTCCAATATTACTTTTATTAGGCTGTTGTGTCTTTTAATATGCCTAAAAATTTCATTTGTCTTGTTCTAATTGCGTTTAGTAGTTCTCTTCTTTTCATTTTCAGTTGTTTTAAAACTTTATAATTTGTTTTCTTTTCTTTCCATCCAATTCTACCTATTATTCTATAAATCCAGATTTCAAAGGCTTTAATTTTCTGTTCTGTTTTCTTGTCTAATGTCATTCTGTAATTCTCTGTAATTCTTCTACAGGACAGTTCATTCGTTCTTGTTTGCATGTGCGCACACACACGAACAAACACAAACACGAACATATATGTCAAAATTAAAGTAAGATGTTTCTCTTGTAAAGTAGTTGTTTTTTTTTAAATTTAATTTACTGAGCAATTCTAAGCTCTGCCACATGGGAACAATCTTGTCACACAGAAGCCAATTATGGAAATAACACAGAATATATATGTCTCTGATAGTTTACAGCTTAGATTGTTAACAATGTGGCTTTTGTTAATTTTATATTTTTTGTTAGTTTCAGGTTGTGTAACATTGTGGTTATTCATTAATTTGTAATACATTTTTGTTTAGTTTCAGGTTGTGTAACATTATGGTTATTCATTAATTTTGTAATACATTTTTGTTTAGTTTCAGGTTGTGTAACATTGTGGTCATTCATTAATTTTGTAATACATTTTTGTTTAGTTCAGGTTGTGTAACATTGTGGTCATTCATTAATTTTGTAATACATTTTTGTTTAGTTTCAGATTGTGTAACATTGTGGTCATTCATTAATTTTGTAATACATTTTTGTTTAGTTTCAGATTGTGTAACATTGTGGTCATTCATTAATTTTGTAATACATTTTTCAGCTTGTGATTGTGACACTCATGGCTCTCAGAACAAAGGAGCTTGTCAGCAAATGACAGATGATATCGCAGGAACAGTTGCTGGGAGATGCATCTGTAAGCAATTTGTGACAGGAACACGGTGTGACACCTGCATTGCCAGCTACTGGAACCTGCGGGCTGACAATCCACATGGTTGTGAACGTGAGTAAGGAGAGTTGTTGGCAGAATGTTAAATTAGGTCTTCCTGAGTCAGAAGTGAGGCTGCTAGTGAGTTTAATTATTGCTCCATTTTGTGATGGTGTCATGGAGTTTCAGTTTTGTGGGGGAGAGGGGGTGATAAATTGTAGAAGATGAAAGTGGTGGAAGTGGTAAGTGAGTAAGTGACAAGTGATGGGAGTAACAAGTGATGAAAACAGCAAGTGATGAAAGCAGCAAGTGATGAAAGCAGCAAGTGATGAAAGTAGCAAGTGAGGAATGGACAACCGGTGAAAGTGACACTAATGATTGGAGTGGCAAGTGATGGGTGCAACAAGTGATGAAAACAGCAAGTGATGAAAGCAGCAAGTGAGGAATGGACAACCGGTGAAAGTGACACTAATGATTGGAGTGGCAAGTGATGGGTGCAACAAGTGATGAAAGCAGCAAGTGAAGAAAGGGACAAGTGGTGGAAGTGACAAGTGATGGAAGTAGCAAGTGATGGAAGTGACAAGTGATGGAAGTAGCAAGTGAGGGAAGTGACAAGTAGTGGGAGTGACAAGTGATGGGAGTGACACAAGTGATGAAAGTGGTAAGTGATGGAAGTAGCAAGTGATGGAAGTGACAAGTGATGGAAGTAGCAAGTGAGGGAAGAGACAAGTGATGGGAGTGACAAGTGATGAAAGTGGTAAGTGATGGAAGTAGCAAGTGATGGGAGGACAAGTGATGAAAGTGGTAAGTGATGGAAGTAGCAAGTGATGGGAGTGACAAGTGATGAAAGTGGTAAGTGATGGAAGTAGCAAGTGATGAAAGCAGCAAGTGAGTGAAGTGACAAGTGATGGGAGTGACAAAAGTGATGAAACTGGTAAGTGAGTGAAGTGACAAGTGATTAAAGCAGCAAGTTAGTGAAGTGACAAGTGATTAAAGCAGCAAGTTAGTGAAGTGACAAGTGATTAAAGCAGCAAATTAGTGAAGTGACAAGTGATTAAAGCAGCAAGTTAGTGAAGTGACAAGTGATGAAAGCAGCAAGTTAGTGAAGTGACAAGTGATTAAAGCAGCAAGTTAGTGAAGTGACAAGTGATTAAAGCAGCAAGTTAGTGAAGTGACAAGTGATTAAAGCAGCAAGTTAGTGAAGTGACAAGTGATGAAAGCAGCAAGTGAGGAAAGTGACATGTGATGGAAGTAGCAAGTGATTAAAGCAGCAAGTGATGAAAGGGACAAGTGATGGAAGTGACACAGGTGATGGAAGTAGCAAGTGATGAAAGCAGCAAGTGAAGAAAGGGATAAGTGATGGAAGTAGCAAGTTAGTGAAGTGACAAGTGATGGAAACAACAAGTGCTGGAAGTGACAAGTGATGGAAGTAGCAAGTGAGGGTAGTGACAAGTGATTGTAGTAACAAGTGATGAAAGCAGCAAGTGATGAAAACGGTAAGTGAGGAAAGGGACAAGCAGTGGAAGTGACACAAGTGATGGGAGTGGCAAGTGATGGAAGTAACAAGTGATGAAAGAAGCAAGTGAGTGAAATGACAAGTGATGGAAATAACAAGTGATGGAAGTGACACACATGATGGAAGTGACAAGTGGTGAAAGCATCAAGTAAGTGAAGTGACAAGTGATGGAAGTGACACATGTGATGGAAGTGACAAGTGATGAAAAGCAGCCAGTGAGTGCAATTACAAATGATGGAAGTGACACATGTGATGGAAGTGACAAGTGATGAAAGTAGCAAGTGAGTGAAGTGACAAGTGATGGAAGTAGCAAGTGATAGATGTGACAATTGATGGGAGTTATAGGTGATAGAGGTGATGAAAAAATAGATGATGAAAGTGACAAGTGATGGAGTGTCAAGTGATAGAAGTATCAAATTATGGAAATGAAAAGTGACAAAAGTAACAAGTGATGGAAGTAGTAAGTGATAGATGTGACAAATGATGGGAGTTATAAGTGACAGAAGTGATGGAAGTAATAGATTATGGAAATGATGAGTGATGGAGGTAGCAAGTGGTAGAGGTAACAAGTGATGGAAGTGACAAGTGAAGGAAGTAGCAAGTGATGGAGGTAAAGAGTGATGGAAGTGACAAGTGATGGAAGTGACAAGTGATGGAAGTAACAAGTGATGGAGGTAAAGAGTGATGGAAGTGACAAGTTATAAAAGTAACAAGTGATAAAATTAGTGAGTGATGTAACCGACAAGTCATGGAAACAACAAGTCATAGAAGTGACATATGATGAAAGGATAATTTTATGATTTGTAATAAAAATGACAAGTTATAGAATTAATGATTGATGGGAAGTGTCATGTTATAGAAGTAGTAAGTCACAGAAATAACACTTGATAAGTGTAAAATGTTTTAAATGTAACATGCTTAAAAAAGTAATGGAAGTAACAAAACAAAAGATAGAAGTGACAAGTTACAGAAATTATAATAAGAGGTATCAGAAATAACAAATGATAAGACAATGTATAAAAACAAGATGTGATAGAGAGAAGAAATCAAAGATGTACGAAGCGAAGTAACAAGTGATGATAAGGATAAGAGATCAAGTATATACGAAGTAAATTAAAGTGACAAACAAATTATAGTGAAAAGAGATAAACAAAAAGTAAGAAATAAATTAACAAGCAATAGAAACAAATTTGAGCATTAAGAAGTTAAAGATTGAAGAAAGAAGTACATTAACAACAAGTGACAGGGATAAGAAGTCAAAAATGTAAGAAGTAAATTAACAAGTTATAAGAAAAGCACTTCTGGTATAAAAAATCAAATTATAAGAAGTGAATAACAAATGATAGAGAAAACAAGTGATAAGGGGCCTCAGTAGCCTAGTTGAGAAAACCACCCGACTGGGCTACCGATGTTCGGACAACCCATGTTTGATTCCCGCTGCAAGGAGTGTGAATTGTACTCGTGGTTGGAAAAAAAAATATTCCCGTGGTCGACCCAGCCGATGGCAGAAATGGGTACCAGGGTAATACTCTGGGAAGGTGAGGAATCCCGCTTCACATCTTGAGTTTTGATGCTTGAAGCGACACTATCCAGAAGCCTCCGAACACTTCTGGATAGGTGTGGGAGCACATATGGGTGAAAACTTGCGTGCTAAGACACCAATTCAAGTCTTGTACTTTAGTTTTTACAAGTGATAATGATAAGAAGTGAAAGATATTGTATGTAAATTAACAAAAAGACAGAAAACACTTTTTGGGGATTCAAAAGTAAAAAATGTAGAAACTAAAGTGAAATTATAGAATAAAAATTATGAAATGAAAAACTTTCTACATAAGAAACAAATTAACAAGAGTGTTTTAACAAGAATTTCATTTGTTCTGTTTAGGTCTATTTTTTTTTATTTTTAGGTAAATGAATTTAACTATCTGGGAACAATGTTAACCTCAGATGGTATTTGGACAACAGGGGTGAGATGAAGAATGGCTCAGGCAAAAAAAGCTATCTAAAAAATGAGGAAGATACTGTGCAATCCATTTTTGACAATAGAAACAAGAAAAAGAGTTCTTAAATGTTATGTACAGCCAGTCTTAACATGTGGATGTGAATCATGGACAACTGAACAACAAATAGGAAAATCACTGGAGGCTGTAGAAATGTGGCTTTACAGAAGAATGTTGAGAATTACCACATACAGCTAAGAAGAGTAATGAAGATGTTCTGAAAGAGGCCAAAGCAAAAAGAGAGCTAATATCCAATATTAGGAAGAAACAATCATAATTTTTTGGCCATGTAATGAGAAGGGAACAGCTGGAATACATTGTAACAACTGGGAAAATTAAGGGACGAAGAGATAGAGGAAAGCAAGGAGAAAAGATACCAGACAGCTTAAGAGAATGGCTTGGCAGAAGGTCAAACTGAAATGATAAATAACTGTCGAGATCAAAAATTGTGGAGAGACATGATCACCACCTCCAGCAGTCTAGGTACTTGATGATAAGTTCTATTTTGGTATTATAATTTTAATGATGTGAGTATCTTTATAAGCATTTTTTAGAATGGTATTTGAAAAGTTAAATATTGGATGTTTGTTAAAGTAAACTACATATGTTTTTACTGTACAAAAATATTTCTTTATTTTCCAGCCTGCAGATGTAGCCCTCAAGGAACAGCACCTGATGTTGGTTGTAACAGTGAGACTGGTCAGTGTGTTTGTAAAAGATATGCTACAGGCAAGACTTGCAATAGTTGCTATGTAAGTGAAAATGATATGTAACAGGCATAACTTGCAATAGTTGCTACATAAGTGTAAGAGATATGTAACAGGCATGACCTGCAATAGTTGCTACATAAGTGTAAGAGATATGTAACAGGCATAACTTGCAATAGTTGCTATGTAAGTGAAAGTGATATGTAACAGGCATAACTTGCAATAGTTTTCTATGTAATTGTAAGAGATATGTAACAGGCATAACTTGCAATAGTTGCTATAAGTGTAAGAGTTACGTAACAGGCATAACTTGCAATAGTTTCTATGTAAGTGAAAGTGATATGTAACAGGCATAACCTGCAATAGTTGCTATGTAAGTGTAAGAGATATGTAACAGGCATAACTTGCAATAGTTGCTATGTAAGTGTAAGAGATATGTAACAGGCATAACTTGCAATAGTTGCCATATAAGTGTAAGAGATATGTAACAGGCATAACTTGCAATAGTTTTCTATGTAAGTGTAAGAGATATGTAAAAGGCATAACTTGCAATAGTTGCTATGTAAGTGTAAGAGATATGCAACAGGCATAACTTGCAATAGTTTTCTATGTAAGTGTAAGAGATATGTAAAAGGCATAACTTGCAATAGTTGCTATGTAAGTGTAAGAGATATGTAACAGGCATAACTTGCAATAGTTGCTATGTAAGTGTAAGAGGTATGTAACAGGCATAACCTGCAATAGTTTTCTATGTAATTGTAAGAGATATGTAACAGGCATGACCTGCAATAGTCGCTATGTAAATGAATGTGACATGTATTTGGCATAACTTGAAATAATTGCCATATATATTGTTAGATTTATAATTGACAAGACTTGCAATTGTTTGCTATGATGTAATGTAAGAGATATCTGATAGGTAAGATTTGCAATAGTTGTTATGAAAGTGTAAGAGATTTATTATTGACCAAACTTGCAATAGTTGCTATGCAGTATTAGATATATGACTGTTGACAAAACTTGCAATAGTTGCTATGCAGTATTAGATATATGACTGTTGACAAAACTTGCAACAGTTGCTATGCAGTATTAGATATATGACTGTTGACAAAACTTGCAATAGTTGCTATACAGTATTAGATATATGACTGTTGACAAAACTTGCAATAGTTGCTATGCAGTATTAGATATATGACTGTTGACAAAACTTGCAATAGTTGCTATGCAGTATTAGATATATGACTGTTGACAAAACTTGCAATAGTTGCTATACAGTATTAGATATATGACTGTTGACAAAACTTGCAATATTTGCAGTGCAATGTTAGATATGTGAATGGCAGAGCCTGCTGTTGTGCAAATGTAAGAGATATGTGAGGGCCAAGGCAGAGAAATGCATATAAATCCTTAAAAGTGCGAAGATGCAGTAAAGCGATTGTAAAGGATAAATGGAAAAAATAGGAAAAAAAACTGGTATGGTTGAAACTTTACGTTAATAATTCATGACACGAATTTGAACGATGTTTCGGCTCAACAGGCCTTCAACAAGAAACAAACAATACATGCAGATATAATAATTTGAACAATGTTTTGGTTAATCTATAAAATCTGTGTATGTGTGTTGTTTGTTGTTCCTGTTGAAGGCCTATTGAGCTGAAACGTCGTTCGAATTTGTGTTGTCCATAATTACGTAAAGCTTTAACTATACTGTTTTTTGTCTTTTTTTAATTTCTCTTAAGAGATATGTGGCATACAGGACAGTCAAATAGTGGTTGTGGTTATGGTTAGTCGAAGGACCTGGTATCACTGCAAACAAATTAAAATAATAATTTCTCAACTGACCGTGCCAATGGAATCATCCAAATTAAAACTCATCTGAAGGATCGAAACAAAGAAAGGCAGCTGCAGTCCCCATCATAGCAGCTACAACTCATGCAAAAAGACATAAGGCTAAACAGCACAGAAAGTGAACACAGCTGGACTGTCCTTCATCATATGATTCATCATTCATTGTAAGCAATTGGAATATTGAAATATGATCCGGATTAAAAACACAGCACACGGTGTGCATAGAGCACTAAACTCAGTAGCTCCAGCAGCAAGTCAAATAATATCTTGCACCAAGAGATAATTTAATTTTTTTTTAAGAATGACTATTATTTCAGTTATTTCTTTTGTCTGAAGCAAAGGTGAAATAATTACAAAAAGTATTAAAACTTGCAGGAGTCATGTCTTGTGTCATGTTTGTCTCTGACAGCTAGGGTTTTACGGGCTGTCTGCAGAGTACCATTATGGATGTTACCCTTGTGACTGTGACATTGGTGGAGCCTTGAAGCCGAGCTGTGACCAGCGCTCCGGTCAATGTGAGTGTAGGCAGTTCATTCAAGGAAAACAATGCAGAGAGGTAGAGTTCTCATTTTGTTGAAGATTCTCAGGGGGTCCTTATCTTTTATTAGTATTTGAGGTCCTTATCTTTTATTAGTATTTGAGGTCCTTATCTTTTATTAGTATTTGAGGTCCTTATCTTTTATTAGTATTTGAGGTCCTTATCTTTTATTAGTATTTGAGGTCCTTATCTTTTATTAGTATTTGAGGTCCTTATCTTTTATTAGTATTTGAGGTCCTTATCTTTTATTAGTATTTGAGGTCCTTATCTTTTATTAGTATTTGAGGTCCTTATCTTTTATTAGTATTTGAGGTCCTTATCTTTTATTAGTATTTGAGGTCCTTATCTTGTCTCAAATTGTATTAAAACAGGTAAATGAATTTAAATATCTGGAAACAATGTTAACCTCAGATGGTAGATGTACAACAGAGGTGAGATGCAGAATGTTTCAGGCAAAAGCAGATTTCCAAACAATGAGGAAGATACCATGCAATCCATTTTTGACAATAGAAACAAGAAAAAGAGTTCTTAAATGTTATGTAGAGCCAGTCCTAATCCTAACATATGGATGTGAATCATGGACAATAGGACAACAAACAAGAAAATCACATCAGGCTGTAGAAATATGGTTTCACAGAAGAATGTTGAGAATACCATGGACAGCTAAGAAGAGTAATGAAAACATTCTGAAAGAGGCCACAGCAAAAGAGAGCTAATTTCCAATATTAGTAAGAAACAATCATAATTTTTTTGGCCATGTAATGAGAAGGGAACAACTGGAATATATTGTAACAACTGGGAAAATTAAGGGATGAAGAGATAGAGGAAAGCAAGGAGAAAAGATACCAGACAGCTTAAGGGAATGGCTTGGCAGAAGGTCAACAACAGAAATGATAAATGACTGTGGAGATCGAAAGTTGTGAAGAGACATGATCACCTATGCCAGCAGGCACGGTACTCGATGATGATGATCTTGTATAAGTGATTGGGATCCTTATCTTGTATAAGTGATTGGGATCCTTATCTTGTATAAGTGCTTGGGATCCTTATCTTGTATAAGTGATTGGGATCCTTATCTTGTATAAGTGATTGGTCTCTTATCTTGCATTAGAGCTTGGGGTCCTTATCTTGTATAATTGATTGGGATCCTTATGTTGTATAAGTGATTGGGATCCTTATCTTGTATAAGTGATTGGGATCCTTATCTTGTATAAGTGATTGGTCTCTTATCTTGCATTAGAGCTTGGGGTCCTTATCTTGTATAATTGATTGGGATCCTTATCTTGTATAAGTTATTGGGGTCCTTATCGTGTTTCAGTGCTTGGGATCATTATCTTGCATCAGTGCTTGGGATCCTTATCTTGTATCAGTGCTTGGGGTCCTTATCTTGTATCAGTGCTTAGGGTCCTTACCTTGTATCAGTGCTTGGGATCCTTATCTTGCATTAGTGCTTGGGATCCTTATCTTGCATCAGTGCTTGGGATCCTTATCTTGCATCAGTGCTTTGGTACCTTATCTTGTATCAGTGCTTGGTTTCCTTATCTTGTATCAGTGCTTGGGGTCCTTATCTTGTATAAGTGATTGGGATCCTTTCTTGTATCAGTGCTTGGGGTCCTTATCCTTATCAGTACTTGGAGTCCTCTTCCTGTATTAGTGCTTTGGATCCTCTTCCTGTATTAGTGCTTATGGTCGTTATCTTGTGTCAGTGGTGGGGACCCTTGTTTTATACAATGACAGAGGGTCTCATCATATATCAGTATTTGACGTCCTCAAATTCGTATCCATGATTGGAGTCTTCATATGTAAGTAGCTGGTAATCTCATCGTTTTTAGTGCTAGGTGTCCATATCTTGTATTATTGACTGGAGATCTCATCTTGTTGTAGTGTTCAGTGTCTCATCTTGTATATTTAACTGTGGAGCTCATCTTGTTTCAGAGTTCGGTGTCCTCACCTTGTATAAGTGTTTGGTAATCTCATCCTTTTTAGTGTTTGATGTATCATCTTTCATAATTGACTGGGGATCCCATCTTCAACACTGCACCTTGCCACAATAGACTTCTGCGTGAGTGAAAGCTTCTAGTTCATCACACTCACTGCTCCGGTACTTTCCAAAGTTAAAAGTAATTTTCCTAGAGGATGGTCATGCATGTAAGACCCTCATGACTAACGAATAGAGCAACAATGGTGGTTTGAAAGTTACATTTATAGACATAATTATTCCTGTGTAACTTGTTTTGGTCTCTCACTTTAGAATTTCCCAACAAAATAAATATTTGTTTCTTTTCTTTTTTTGTGTGTTTACATTCTTTATTTCACAACTTCATGAATAATTCATCTGTGCTCATTTTGGCTAAATTATTTTATATGCGTGTATGTTTTATTACGGTTTTAATTATGTATTATACGGAGACAGCAGAACTCTCTATACTGTACAAAAGATGCTGACAAAGACCTATATATCCAGTGAAACACGAATTCTAGACAAATGTGGATTAATGCTAACAACAAGCGCAGACATAAAAGCCCGTTAGGCGGAATACTTCAAAGAAATTCTTAACTGTCCACTACCCTACAGTTTAATAGATTTTGAAGCTGAAACACCAGCAGCAGAATTAGATATAAATTTAGATGACTTCACCTTGAGTGAAATAGAAACCACCTTAAAGCTTATGACTAATAACAAGGCTGCTGGAGAGGATAAGTTAACAGCTGAGATACTCAAGGCAATTGATAGCCATAATTTAATACATCTCCAGAAAATGTTCAACATCATTTGGAAAGCAGAGAAGACGCCTCATAAATGGAAAAAAGGAATCATTATTAAGATTCCAAAAAAGGGCAATCTCAGAGATTTAACAACTGGAGAGGTGTAACACTTTTGTCAGTTGCCTCAAAGTTATTCTGCAAAATCATCCTAAATAGAATAAAGGATTCAATAGATACAGTAATGCGTGAAGAACAGGCAGGGTTTAGAAAAGAGAGAAGCTACCTTGACCACATTTTTACTATACGACTTATATTGGAGGAACACATTGAAAAGCAAAACCTTTTTGTGCTTAACTTCATCGACTTCAAAAAAGCACTTCACAGTATTCATTGAGATTCTTTGTGAAAAATTCTGAAGCAATATGGCTTACCATAAAAAATCATAAATATTATTAAAGACATGTATCATGGTTACACATGTGCAGTTCAAACAGAGGAAGGACTGAGTGAATGTTTCCCAATAGAAACTGGGGTTAAACAAGGATGTATTTTATTGCCCTTGTTATTTGGAGTTGTTATGGACTTCATAATGAAGAAATGATGCACTGGTAATAAAGGCATCGAATGGATACAAAGAGACCATTTGGAGGACCTCGAATTTGCTGATGACATAGTTCTCATCAGCAGTCAGATAAAAACGATGCAGGAAAAGACAAATGAACTTTCATCAATAGCCAGAAAAATTGGGCTTGAGATCAACCATGAAAAGACTAAAGTCATGCAAAGCTTAATTCCAACAGACGACAAAATATACATGGAAAAACAAACGAGTGGAAGATATCGATCACTTTATCTATCTTGGAAGTCACATGATCGAGAAGGGATACAAGTAAAGAAATTTGAATCAGAACAGCTAAAGCAGCAATGACTTTCAGAAGTCTTGAAAAGTTGTGGAAATCAAAACTCATCAGCACAAACACAAAACATAGATTATTCAAATAAAACATACTATCAGCCCTAACATATGCATGCGAGAGCTGGAAAACAACAAAAGACATAGAAACAAAGTTGAACGCATTTGAAAATAAATGTCTAAGGAAAATACTTGGTATAGCGTGGAACGAATTCAAAACAAATGAGGAAATTAGAGAAATTGCCAATCAACCACTAATATCTTCAGTAATCAAGAAAGGTCATATGTTGGACATGTGATGAGGAGAGATAATAACCGAATAACAAAGCAAGCCCTCATATGGGAAACAACAGGTAAGAGGAAAAGAGGAAGACCCAGAGAGACACTGAGAAGAACATTGCTGAGAGAGGCAAGAGCAGCAGGAATCGGCTCCCTCAATGAGATAGAGTTGCTTGCACAGAACAGAGACAAATGGTGAGATTTGATAAAATATCTTTAAAAGAATTGAAATCTGCTAGAACAAAAATTCGGATAAGAGAAGGAGTATCTTGTCTATGCCCTATGGGCCGGCTACGGCTCGAAAGGTCAATAGATAGATAGATGTTTTATTGAATATAATAATAGTTAATGTGAATTATTTCTTTCTGCAGCTGTACCCAGACTACTTCTATGCTTTCTTGGACTACTACACGTTTGAGGCGGAGTATGGGACAGGGATTGGTGTAAGTTGTATATGTGAATCTTACACTTAAGCATCATTTTTGTGCATTATATATATTTATTTTTGCCATTTGCCAACTTTCACCTCTGGCGAAGTCCCTATTGTTATTGAGTTATTTGCAGGTCATCATCATTGCACTCCGAACATGTCCATTGGTGCTCAGATCCCCTCCTCATCAAGTCCCGCAGTGTCCAGTGACTGACGACTCCAGTTCTATGTTGGTTGATAAGTCTTCTTACACGGCCACTAAGTTTCTCATTTCTGGCTGTGCCCAACTTAACTCCCATCTCCATCATCCGAAGAAGTGACATGGATCTGTCTTTGTCGAAGTCCTGTGCTCTTCCAACATCTCGGAAAAGTGAATTTTGTGCTCTAATGCATTTATCCTTGGCAGACGGGTGCACAGGGGTCCCTCGCCACACAGACAGATAACTCTGTCTTTAGAGGCACTCATATGTTTGCCATCGATGAGCAATTGACGTTTCAAGCCGGGCCTCGCTGCTGAGACCAGGGGTGGTTGCCGCAGAGAGAAATCACAAATAAAAATCCCAATTGTTGCAGCCAGGATTTGAACTCACAACTCCTCTGTCTTGAGATCAACCAGTACCCACATTGTTTATATTAGCTATGACTCAGTGGATATTTTATTTATAAATAGTATGACTCAATTGAATTATTGCTTTTACATGTTATGATTTAATGCAATCATTTCTGTATGCTCAATGCAAACACTATTCATAAATACTATGACTCAATAATGCCCTCCGAGATGTGGGAAGAGCACAGGACTTCGACAAACACAGATCCACGTCACTTCTTCGGATGATGGAAATGGGAATTAAGATGGGCACAGCCAGAAATGAGAAACTTAGTGGCCGTGTAAGAAGAAATCATCACACATAGAACTGGAGTCGGCAGTCGCTGGACACTGCGGGACTTGCTGAGGAGGGTATCTGAACACCAATGGACATGTTCGGAGTGCAGTGATTGTGACCCGCAGATAACTCAATAACTCAATGACTCAATTAGAGCTGCATTTAAACTTGGTGAGGCCTTAAGTAGAGGAATTCAAATACCTAGGAAGTCTAGTGACAAATGACAATTCACAAACAGCAGAGATAGATTCACAATGCAATAAAGCTTGTCAAATCATTGGACAGCTAACACTGCTATTGTCCAACAAGGAAATAACTCCAGAGGTTTAAAACGGGCACTCTACAATACAATCTTCATCCCAACGTTGTGCTACCAATGCCAGACCTGGATCCTAGATGCAAGAACAATAAGAATAATAACCTCTTCTGAGATGAAATGTGTTAGACGAATGACAGGAAACAGCCTGAGAAACAAGATCAGAAATGAAAAACTGAGAAAAAAAGCTAGGAATAACCCCTGCCATAGAATATATAATGAAACAACAAATATAATGGTTTGGCCACGTGACAAGGCAGAGTGATCGAAACACAACACAACGAGACCTCAATAAACGTTGCGAGAACACCAGGCCCATGGAACAACCACGAAAAAGATGGATTGACAGAATATTAGATACACTATGAAACACAGCAGCAGAGGTGAACAGAAGAGCAAAAGACCACAAATTATATCTCCTCTCGACGTTGGAAGGCAAATGAGGGAAGAAACTTAAGTTGGCTAAGTTAAACGAAGCTTTGAGTCCTCCTGTTACAAAATTAGCACCAGAAAGTCTCTATCATTGATTATAATATAAACACATTTGAGGCCACCTTGGATTGCAAGACCTTAATCTGTAGGTTACCTAGCCTTGGTCATAAATCAGACCCTGGACTCAATACAATGATGAAACTGAGTGCCACAGGTTGACACAGTCTGATGGGTAAAGGCATCAAGATGATTAGATATCGAAGCTGCTGTAAAGCTGATGATAATAATGAATTTAAAAAAAAAAAAATGGTATGATAACTGCTTTACGTAGGTGAGAAACAAAACAAAAGTAGAATGATGTTTCGGCCAAAAGGCCTTCAGCAGGAACAAAAACCAACACAAAATATATAAATACATTCACAGAAATCCAATTATATGGCGATAATAGGCTAGACACTCAAACAAGGGAAATAAGTCACTTCTCTGAGGTCCAGAGCTTGGTCAGGCATGGAGCTTGGTCTGTCATGGACCTTGGTCAGACATGGACCTTGGTCAGGCATGGAGCTTGGTCAGGCATGGAGCTTGGTCAGGCATGGACCTTGGTCAGGCATGAAGCTTGGTCAGGCATGGACCTTGGTCAGACATGGACCTTGGTCAGACATGGAGTTTGGTCAGGCATGGAGCTTGGTCAGACATGGAGCTTGGTCAGGCATGGAGCTTGGTCAGGCATGGAGCTTGGTCAGGCATGGAGCTTGGTCAGGCGTGGAGCTTGGTCAGGCATGGAGCTTGGTCAGACATGGACCTTGGTCAGGCATGGACCTTGGTCAGCCATGGAGCTTGGTCAGGCATGGAGCTTGGTCAGGCATGGAGCTTGGTCAGGCATGGACCTTGGTCAGGCATGGACTTTGGTCAGGCATGGACCTTGGTCAGACATGGACTTTGGTCAGGCATGGAGCTTGGTCAGGCATGGACCTTGGTCAGACATGGACCTTGGTCAGGCATGGACCTTGGTCAGACATGGAGTTTGGTCAGGCATGGAGCTTGGTCAGACATGGAGCTTGGTCAGGCATGGAGCTTGGTCAGACATGGAGCTTGGTCAGACATGGAGCTTGGTCAGGCATGGAGCTTGGTCAGGCATGGAGCTTGGTCAGGCGTGGAGCTTGGTCAGGCAGGGACCTTGGTCAGGCATGGAGCTTGGTCAGGCATGGAGTTGGTCTGTCATGGAGCTTGGTCAGGCATGGAACTTGGTCAGGTAGGGACCTTGGTCAGACATGGACCTTGGTCAGGCCGGGACCTTGGTCAGGCATGGACTTTGGTCAGGCATGGAGCTTGGTCAGGCATGGAGCTTGGTCAGGCATGGAGCTTGGTCAGGCATGGAGTTGGTCAGGCATGGAGCTTGGTCAGCCACTGACTGGAGTGAAATTGGTATTGGCCTGACATATTATATAAAGTTGTGATTTTATAAACCAACCAGAGAATGAACAACAAAGAGAAAGTTGTGATTTTATAAACCAACCAGAGAATGAACAACAAAGAGAAAGTTGTGATTTTATAAACCAACCAGAGACTGAACAAAAAAGAGAAAGTTGTGATTTTATAAACCAACCAGAGAATGAACAATAAAGAGAAAATTGGGATTTTATAAACATGCCAGAGAATGAGCAACAAAGAGAAAGTTGAGATTTTATAAACATGCCAGAGAATGAACAACAAAGAGAAGGTTGTGATTTTATAAACATACCAGAGACTGAACAACAAAGAGAAAGTTGTGATTTTATAAACATACCAGAGAATGAAACAACAAAGAGAAAGTTGTGATTTTATAAACATACCAGAGAATGATTGGTGAAGAGAAAGTTGTGACTTTATCAACTATAAACATACAGGAATGTGAGTACCTTCTGATAATTCTGGTTGCGCCCCATAATTATTTCACTTATTGTTTCTTTAGTTTATCATTTTATTTTTTAAAATGAGTTTGCAAGAACTTTCTTGTTAAAAAGTTTATTTAGTTCTGCAAAGTTTGCTATAAAATACAACACAGCAATGTTTGAAGTTTAGAAAAAAACTGTTAGGATATCATATTGTGCACTCATACACATTTTCATTTTTCTTTGCTTCTCAAGACTGACTAGAAACATAGTATTTGAGCTACGAAGAGTTACATCTGATCTTTGTGGCATTACTATTTTTATTAGATTGGCGTACAGTTAGGACTATTTGCGAATTATTTTTAAAACATAAACACAAATGTATCACTTTTAAATGAGTTGTTTTGCTTTTGACAGAATGCCCGTGTTTACATCAAGCAGCCAACCACAGGTCCCTCCAACTCATGGACTGGACCTGGGTACACGAAGGTCATGGAAGGAGACAGCATCGAGTTCTTAATCCCTGATCTCCCGATGAGCACTTACTATGACATTGTGATTAGATATGACAACATGGTCAGTAGCGTGTTTCTCTTATATAACAAATTTCTATTGATATTTATTTCTTGATATTTACTTCTTGATATTAAAGACTGCATCCAAAAAATTCATTAACATCTAATGAAAAAATGATAAATAGCATTTTCATACTAACCTTATGCTACCAATGTCAAATAATAAACAAAGTCCACACAGAGGATCCACAACCAGAGAAATGAGGTTCTTTAGAAAGATAACAAACAACATAAAGTGGATCAAATATAAAAATCAGAGAACAGATCAGATTTGATAGATCTTCAATTTCATTGCAGTGACTGTTTCTATCTAATCTCAAACATTGCAGTGACTGTTTCTATCTAATCTCAAACATTGCAGTGACTGTTTCTATCTAATCTCAAACATTGCAGTGTCTGTTTCTATCTAATCTCAAACATTGCAGTGACTGTTTCTATCTAATCTCAAACATTGCAGTGACTGTTTCTATCTAATCTCAAACATTGCAGTGACTGTTTCTATCTAATCTCAAACATCGCAGTGACTGTTTCTATCTAATCTCAAACATCGCAGTGACTGTTTCTATCTAATCTCAAACATCACAGTGACTGTTTCTATCTAATCTCAAACATTGTAGTGACTGTTTCTATCTAATTTCAAACATTGCAGTGACTGTTTCTATCTAATCTCAAACATTACAGTGACTGTTTCTATCTAATCTCAAACATTGCAGTGACTGTTTCTATCTAATCTCAAACATTGCAGTGACTGTTTCTATCTAATCTCAAACATTGCAGTGACTGTTTCTATCTAATCTCAAACATTGTAGTGACTGTTTCTATCTAATCTCAAACATTGCAGTCACTGTTTCTATCTAATCTCAAACATTGCAGTGACTGTTTCTATCTAATCTCAAACATTGCAGTGACTGTTTCTATCTAATCTCAAACATTGCAGTGACTGTTTCTATCTAATCTCAAACATCGCAGTGACTGTTTCTATCTAATCTCAAACATCGCAGTGACTGTTTCTATCTAATCTCAAACATCACAGTGACTGTTTCTATCTAATCTCAAACATTGTAGTGACTGTTTCTATCTAATTTCAAACATTGCAGTGACTGTTTCTATCTAATCTCAAACATTACAGTGACTGTTTCTATCTAATCTCAAACATTGCAGTGACTGTTTCTATCTAATCTCAAACATTGCAGTGACTGTTTCTATCTAATCTCAAACATTGCAGTGACTGTTTCTATCTAATCTCAAACATTGTAGTGACTGTTTCTATCTAATCTCAAACATTGTAGTGACTGTTTCTATCTAATCTCAAACATTGCAGTGACTGTTTCTATCTAATCTCAAACATTGTAGTGACTGTTTCTATCTAATCTCAAACATTGTAGTGACTGTTTCTATCTAATCTCAAACATTGCAGTGACTGTTTCTATTTAATCTCAAACAATGTAGTGACTGTTTCTATCTAATCTCAAACATTGCAGTGACTGTTTCTATTTAATCTCAAACATTGTAGTGACTGTTTCTATCTAATTTCAAACATTGCAGTGACTGTTTCTATTTAATCTCAAACATTGTAGTTAGTCTATGGAAAGCAGCACTGGTATGTGTGCTGAAAAAAAGCGCCTTGTAACGTATAGGGAATATGGTGTTAGTGACCTGTCACGCCAAGTGACGTATAAGGAATATGGTGTTAGTGACCATCATTTTTATAGACCTTCAGGACATGATTTTTGGGGAGATGTGATCCATATTATACCTGTGCTGCATTACTTTCTCAGAGAAAAAATCCGGTACCCATCTAAGGCTGGGTGAACCCAGAAGCCACCGATTAGGATCGAACCTGACCTCTTGTTCTTTGTAGTCCTGTTGACTAACCATTGAGCTTATGTGTGCTATAACTTTGTGACAAATATTTGATCCATGATTGGGAACTGCATGACAAAGTACTAAAACATCATTCTAAATCTTAGATTTGTTAATTAGTGATTTTTGTGACTGACTCTTTGCATCAGAATCTGTGAAACAAAACTGATAAAGATTCTGCTGCACATCTTTTAAGAGGCTTTGGTAACAGACTAACTAGTCTGAACAAGCAAATAGGGATTGAGAGGGCGGATAACAGCAGGCCTACCCTAAAATGTTATGTTGAAATTGGACGTTGCTAGGCTAAAGGATTATAGCTTGTTTCATAACTCGTGCCCAACTTTTAAAATCGATAGCTTTTTAACTGCTTGTTGTAAGTTGTTCAAAATTTGCATGTAAAGTTATAATGATTAGAACCCAACAGGGAATTAATTTCATTAAAAAAAAAACATTTGGTTATTATTGTTGCTTATTTGATTTATATAAATTTATAACAACCCATTGATGTAGTCAAAACTTAAGGTTTACAGTATTTTAAGTTAAAAATAGCGATTAAAAATCCATACACGGTAAAATTGACGTGTTTTCACGCTTTTACCGTGGTTTTTTGACACAATTAGACACTTGTAAAAAACACGAGAAATTGTGTGTTCCATTTCCGTTCATTCAGAGGTGGAGAGTGGAACGATAACATTTATCATGAGTCTTAAAATGAAATTCTGCAGTTTACAAAACATCGCAATAAAAATGTATGACTATTTTTGCAAAGAGGCTAAACGAGGAAGATTATTTCATTCTTTAGAAAACCCTGAGAATAGGACAAGACACATTTTGGATTTATCTAAACGGTCATTTAATCGCTGGATTCAAGCACGTGACCGTCAATGTTCAAAATATACAAAATCACAAGGAAGAGCAAAAATGTTGGATAATTTCGACAGTGAACTTATTAGAAGTGAAATTCGCAAAATGTTGGGTATGAATGAAACTGTTACAATAAGAAAATTAAAAGTATCGCTGAAAAAGAACAACAGTATTGAAATATCAAAGTCTACATTATGGAGGAATGTGAGAGCTGCAGGCTTTACATTCAGAAAGTATTCCAATGGATGAAACATCATCTGTGAGAAGTCACATATAGTAGTCATGAGAAACAAGTACTTACGTGAAGTAAAAGAGGCGCGCAAGCAAGGTTATGATATTGTGTACTTGGATGAAACATGGATCAATGCTCACCACACTAACCAAAGGGAATGGCAGTCATCAGATGGAAAGATTAAGAGATTAATACCTAGCAGCAAAGGACAGCGCTTGATAATTGCTCATGCAGGTAGTCGACAACATGGACTAATACAGAATGCAGAGCTCATTTTTCTTTCAAAATCCATAGACAATCGGCATTATCACTCTGAGATGAATGGTCACATATTTAGACATTGGATTGAAAATTCTGTTCCCCATCACTAGATCGACCATCTTGCCTAATAATGGATAATGCAGCGTACCACAACATTGTTGCACTTGAAGATAAAGTCCCGACGTAATCCAGTACAAAATATGCTATTAAGATATGGCTCACAAAGGAGCACATACAATTTAATAACATGTACTTAAAACCTGAATTACTATCTCTAGTAAAGCCAAAACAAAGGACAAAGATTTTTCAAATAGATAAGATTATCCAAGAGCACGGTCATATAAGTTTGAGGCTGCCACCTTACCAAGCTCATTTAAATCCAATAGAACTAATCTGGGCAAAATTAAAAGGACAAGTGGCAGATGAAAATACAACATTCAAAATATGCGATGTAAAGACTCTTGCTAATCTCGCTTTATTAAATATAGACAAAGATTATTGGGCTAAATGTGAAGACCACGTCTTAAAACAGGAAGAGGAATATTGGAAAAATGATGGTTTGTGGAATGTTCAACCCCAAACAGTTATTAATCTTTTAGACTCGTCTGATTCAGAATGAAAGTATATAGCCCCCACAATGTTGGCCCCTATATTACCTTAAATTAGTTCAACAAACGGTCCTTATCAGGACCACACAACTATGAAAATTGGACATACAGGTATACCTTGATATTATCGTCCGTCCTCGAACTGAGAAGACAATAATTCTCCTGGTGTTTTGTCTTATTAGGTTATTTCTCCATTACGGCCACGCCTTTACCTAGTGAAAATTAATCATAGACCAGCAACTACGGTAATTTCTATTATTTAGGGGTTCACAATTTACAATTTTGACAAACATCAAAGAAATTCGCCGCTTTAAGAAAACTGCAGCTGCAAGATATTTGTTAAATATACATTTAAAGGGTCTTTTGCATTCTAATAACATTTGGAAAATTTCAACAGTTTTTAACAAACAGTTACTGAGTAATAGCGTTTTGAAGTTGGGCACGTGATTTGAAACGAGCTATAGATGCCATAACATGCTGTAAACAGCAAGGTAATGCAATTACGCCTATTTTACATAATTTTAACGGCAAACAATAAAGAGTTGTTATCAAACAATGCATTCGTTGCGCCGGGAAACATATGGAAGTAAAAAAAAATAGGTTAAATACAACAAAAAAATGTTTCAACTTCAATGTTAAGTTAGTCTTATTATATGGCTGTGAAACATGGAGAACAGCAAAAATGGCAATCACAAAGATACAGACCTTCATTAATGGATGCTTACGCAGAATAAAAGGATGGAAATGGCAGGACAAAATCAATATTACAGAATTATGGAAAAGTATCAGTTAAATATCTGTGGATAAAGAGATATGGTGAAGATGATGGCACTGGATAGTAGACCCAAAGCAGAAGCCAAATGAGAGTATTACATGACTGGCCCTTCTTTGGAATCCCCAAGGAAGAAAGACAAAGAGAAAGACCAAAATATTCTTGAAGAAGACAGATGGAAGCAGAGATGAAAATGATGAGGAAGACATGGAATAGTCTTAGAAGAATGGCACGAAACAGAGCTGCTTAGAAAGTGTTTGTTGAGAACCTATGCTCCACAGGGAATTGAAAGGTAGAAGAAGAAGAATCGTACAATGCAGCAGTAGAACATTTTCACTATTGTCATATTATTGTAGATGTTCTTCGCTTTAAACAATTAATTTTTTGAGAACATTTTGTTTTAAAGGTAGCTTAGCTTGAAACATTGTCATGACATTTGTTATTAAATCATCATCATCAAGTGCCATGCCTGCTGGTGTAGGTAATTATGTCCCTTCACAAATTTCGATCTCGACAGTTATTTATCATTTCTGTTGTTGACCAACATCATTCATTCTTGAATGCCAAGCCATTCTCTTAAGCTGTCTGGTATTTTTGCTTCCCTCTATCTCTTTGTCTCTCAACTTTCCCAGTTGTCACAATATATTCCAGCAGTTCCATTCTCATTACATGGCCAAAAAATGATGATTGCTTCTTGCTAATTTTGAAAATTAACTCTCTCTTTGCTTCAGCCTCTTTCAGAACATTTTCATTACTAGTCTTATCTGTCCATGGTATTATCAAAGTTCTTCTGTAAAATCACATTTCTGCAGCCGTCAGTGATTTTCTTGTCTGTTGTCCTATTGTCCATGATTTACATCTATATGTTAAAACTGGCTCTACATAACATTTAAGAACTCTTTTTCTTGTTTCTATTGTCAAAAATGGATTGCACAGTATCTTCCTCATTTTTTGGAAAGCTGCTTTTGCCATAGCCGTTCTGCATTTCACTTCTGTTGTACACCAACCATCTGAAGTTAACATTGTTACCAGATATTTAAATTCATTTACCTGTTTTAATATTGTTCTATTTGTCTTTTTTGTGCATTGCGGTGATGTCTTTTTCTTTGTTGCTACCATAACTTTTGTCTTTTTGCTACTGAGGCTGAGTCTGTTAATTTTTCCTTTCTTCTCTCTAATGTATAACATTTTAGCATAATGTCATTATAGACATAAGAAAGTCTGAAATGATTAATTTAGGTTTCTGAGATGAATGAAGTCAGAAGATTTGCCTATGGTCTCTTACTTTTGTTCTTTAGACAATGTCAAACTTGTCTCACTAGATGTATTTTGTGACTTATTTCAGATGCCAGATGTTTTTAGAGATGTTTATGTGACAGTCATCAGGCCAAGTCAAATTAACAGGATAAGCCATTGTGGTGGCTCTAACCCCAGAAATGACATCAAGTCAGTCTCTCTTCAACCTGGTAAGCCCACAGTTTTGTCAATGTAACTATTTTGGGTAATTTTGTCAAAAGATATTTGCTTCTTTAGTCTGTGTTTAATTACAAAATGGCATGTTCAATGATTAATGTACCAAAATGTTGAACAACAGATGGATTTTGCCTGACCAGGTGCTAATTGCAAGATTTTTTATATAAACTTTAATTTGATGATCTCAACTTTTTGTAATTATTTGTAAATAAAAGATTTTAATCTCCTGGTCCCAAATTATTGTGATAATTTTCTTTTTAAATCTATTTGTAATCCCAAGTTTAAATTCTGATATGTCTATTTTTGTAATCTCAAGTTTGTGTAATAATTTCTGATATAAATCTTATTTTTATTCCAAATTAATGCAATAAAGTCTGATACAAAATATTTTTACTCATAAAATTGTATGTTTTTCTTCTTATTTGCATATCAACAGGTTAGGTTATGGTTGGTGTATTTCATCATTATTATTGAGTGCCGTCCCCGCATCGAAGTGCCATTCCACTCTGATTCTTGCTTTTATAGTTCAAGTTGTCATAGGCTGACTTGTCCATCTTTTGATGTTACTCGTCCATGTTAGTCTTGTTCTGCCTCTGCATCTTCCACCTTCTATTTTCCCTTCAAATATTACTTTTAGTAGGCTGTTGTGTCTTTTAACATGCCCCAAAAATCTTATTTGTCTTGTTTGAACTGTGTTTAGTATTTACTCTTTTCATTTTTAGTTTGTTCTAAGACGTCATCATTTGTTTACTTTTCTTTCTATCCAATTCTTCCTATCCTTCTATAAATGCACATATCAAAGGCTTCAATTCTCTGTTCTGTTTTCTTGTCTACTGCTGTCTATGTATCATTCTAACTTCCACTAAGAATATTCATGTTGATTTGTTAAATTGTGGATCACTTGCCCCCTCATTCCAAATTCAAAGGAACAAATAAACAATAAAAAAAAGAGTGTCATTTAGTATGCAGTTTTCTTTTTAAAATATTCATGTTAGTTTTGGTTGGGATTTAGGTATCGGGCACCAAATTGTGACTCCGCCTTCATGCTTAGAGAAGGGCGCCATCTACATGGTACAGCTGAACTTCAAAGCTTACATCCCTGGCGAAAAGAACAGAGCAGCAACTGTCTTAATTGACTCTGTGAGTGCAATCAGTCTTCCTATCTCAGAGCTAAAGATTGTTTTCTCTGTTCAGTTCATCTAATTGATGTTTTTTTCATTCTATTCATCTAATGGTTGTTTTCTCTGTTCTAAACATTTATTGAAACAAGTGAAGAGCATCAAATACTTGGGCACAATAATAACAGATGGAAGATGAACCACAGAAATAAAAAGTTGAATAATACAGGCCAAAGTAGCATTTTAGAAAATGAAAAACTCTTATGCAACAAGTCTATGTCAATAGCAGTGAGAAAAAGAGTTTATTGGTGCTATTTAGAGTTGATTCTGACCTATGGAAGTGAATCATGGATAGTAGCCAAACGAATGAAAAGATGATTAGAGGCCAAAGAGATGGGATTTCTTAGAAGAATGTTGAAAGTTTCCTGGACAGCTAAAAAGATCAATTAGGACATCCTCAAATAGGCCAAAAGAGCTAAAAACATCAGAAAGAAACAATCAACATTTTTTGAGTGCATCATGAGAAGAGCAATGCTGAAATACTTGGTAGCAACTGGCAAAATACAGGGAAAGTCAGATTGCAGATCAGAAAGAGAGAAGATAGCTTGGTGTTATGGCTTGGAAAACAATCAACAACAGAATTGATACGATGTACTGTGGACAGAAATGTGAAAGGACATGATCGCTTACACCAACCGGTATGGCACATAATCATGGTAATGAACCATTTATCAAAAATGTTTGTCTTTATTCAGCTCATCTAATTGTTTCTTTTTGTATTCTAATCTTCTACTGGCTGTCATCATCTAATAGTTTTCTCTTCTCTATCCATTAAATGATTACATTGCTACAGTGCTTATCTAGTGTTTCTTTGTTCAATTTATTTTTCAGTTGCTTTTTCTTCTTCTAAATACCTGGTGGTTGTTTTCTATTTTCTATTAATTTATTTATATTTGGGGCTGGGTAGTCTAGAGGTACTGTACACTGGTCTTTATTTATTAGTTCGTTGGCATAAGACGCTTGTGCACTGGGACGTCTGCATCAGGACAGGAATGAACCGGGTTCAAAGCCCACCAGAAGCGGTGATGATTTTTCTAAAAATAGGAAAAATTAATCTGTGGTTTCTTTATGACGTTATCCTCTCCATGGGCTGTGATATCCAATGTCTAGCCCTCTCAGATAATGGCAAAAACAGAAGGTTCCATGTGAACTCTGCGCATGTTAAAAAATCCTTGGTAGTTAATGTAAGTTGAGATGGAGCTGCTTGAACAGAACAGAGACAAATGGCGAGATTTGATAAAATATCTTTAAAGGAGTTGAGAACTGCTGGAACAAAAATTCAGATAGGAGAAGGTGTATCTTGGTCTACGCCCTATGGGCTGGCTGCGGCTCGAAAGGTCAATAGATAGATAGATTAGATTAGATTAGATTAGATTAGATTAGATTAGATTTAGATTAGATTTAGATTTAGATTTAGATTTAGATTTAGATTTAGATTTAGATAGATAGATAGATAGATTAGATAGATAGATAGATAGATTAGATAGATTAGATAGATTAGATAGATTAGATAGATTAGATTAGATAGATAGATTAGATAGATAGATTAGATAGATAGATTAGATAGATAGATAGATTAGATAGATAGATTAGATAGATAGATTAGATAGATAGTTAAGTAAAAAGAGTAAGCAAAAAAATGCCAACAAAATTTTTTTAATTAAAAATCTATCTATGTCAAAAATGGATGTGGCAGGCAGAAAAATGTAGATATCACAGCTTGCGACATAATGCATCCACACCCTCATAAAGGGTGAACACCACGAAGAAGAAAAAGTAGTAATCAAATAATTTAAATACATCAAATTTATAGTAAATTAAATTTCCATCGTCGAGTCTTGCCCACAAGGAGTATCTGCCACTGACTACTTTGTTGGTCAACAGCTAAGGAAAATAAGAAGATGAAAGAGGGAGACACTTTGAGTATGTCATTCATTGCAACCTGGTCAATGTATCTGTCAATGCCACAGTCTATGTGACATTTACTCTCTGTTTTCACTTTTACTTATACCCCTGTGAGTGTCGAGGAAGATACAAAGTTTTTGCTGTAGTCATTCTTGAAGCCTTAACCATTGTCAATTGACGTTGTAGCATTTCTCGAATGTTGTCAGTCCATCTTACTCTGGGTCTACCACTTGCTATTCCTCCATCTCCTCTTTTAATATATGTTGTGTATGGCAGCTGCAATCCCCCAACCGATGGAAGGCAACAGAAAACCACCGTCGTAATTTCTTTGTACAATCATGAATCGCCACAACAAAAGAAATAAAGACAACAACGTTAAGGGGGATTCCAATGGAAAACCCTCGTTTGGTAGGGGACATCATGTGCTACAGGTGATACCCGATCGTCATCAAGCTACAGTAAGCATAATCTAAGAAGAGTAATGAAGATGTTCTGAGAGAGGTCAAAGCAAAAAGAGAGCTAATTTCCAATATTAGGAAGAAACAATCATCATTTTTTGGCCATGTGATGAGAAGAGAACAACTGGAATATATTGTAACAACTGGAAAAATTGAGGGACGAAGAGATAGAGGGAAGCAAAGAGAAAAAATAACAGACAGTTTAAGAATATGGCTTGGCAGAAGGTCAACAACAGAAATGATAAATATCTGCCGAGATCGAAAGTTGTGGAGAAACATGATCACCTACACCAGTAGGCCTGGTACTTGATGATGATTATGATGATGATGATGGTATAGAATCCAGAAGAACAAACCATTTTATTTGTTGTATCTGTATGTAGTTCAGAATTAATTAAAACCATAATCTCTCTCCAACGACACCATTTCTAATTCTGTCACTTCTGGTCACTCCAAGTGCTTTTCTCAAACATCTTATTTCTGTGGTAGCTTCCTTCTATGTTTGGTTATGTTTATGGTTAGTTAGAGACCCCAGTATCGCTGCAAATGAATTAAAATCAATAATTGCTGAACTGTCTGTGCCAGTGGAATCATCAGAATTAAAATTCATCTCATTGAAGGATCCAAACAAAGAAAGGCAGCAGCAGTCCCCATTATAGCAGCTACAATAAACCTCAAAAGACATAAGGCCAAGCGGCACTGAAACTAAACACAGATGAACTGTCCTTCATCATATGATATCATCATTCATCGTAATCAATCTGAATATCGAAATACAATCCAAATGAAAAACATAGCTCAAAGTGTGCACAGAGCACTAAACTCAGTAGCTCCGGCAGCAAGCTGGACTTGGAATATGAGGAAACTACAACAAGGAACACTTTTCTGACTGAGCCTCAATGGTTCCTGCCGCCTATCTGTCATATTGACCGGAAGGCAAAATCATTTATGTTTATTCATGGGTAACCATGTTTGACACTGAGAGCAAAAGATGGGAATAAAAATGCTTTGTATAAGATATCTCCTTCTATCTCCAAGACTTGCTGATACAAAATTATATTTGTTGGTTTTATCAAAGTATATTTTTTCTAGATCATACTGACACCAAATGTCCACTACTTGCCAATCTACCATGGCCCAGGACTCCCAGCATACTTGAAGAATGAATTTCTCCAGGTGCACTGTGATGTGATTCAGTACCCTGTTGTGAAGTCTGTGCTGCCAGAAATTTGTCAGAAACATACGTTCTCAATTTCTGCGATCCTGCACAATGGAGCCATTGGTTTGTTTATCATTTTCGATTTAGTTGTCACAAAGAATCATTAATTTAGAAGACAAAGAGAATTGTATACTGTTTTTATGCATTGTTTTTAAAAGTACACATTTTGTTTTAAACACTTTTTCCATACATAATTTAAACATTAATCTTCAATTATTTCATTTTGCATTCATTTTTTTGTTTGTATATATCTTTGTATTTGTATGAAAATTTATGTTTGCATAAATCTTTCTAATTGTATGTTTGTCATTAGAAGTCTTTATTTCCTTTAAATATTAATTTTTTGGTAATTTTTTGTGAACAAAATCTCTGAGTATTTGAAAGCATAAGATCATTAATTTAGTGATGGATAGGTCGAGATGGGAGACACTGCATGGATTACTAAGTTACTAAAGGTGATGTCATCAGTGCCTTCCATGCTGTTTTAGCTTCCCTAACAAGTACATTTCTTCTGTCAGATATTTTCTGGTAAATGAATTTAAATATTTCAGAACTTTGTTAACCTCAGAAGAAAGATGTACAAAAGTGGTGAGATGCAGAATGGCTCAGGCAAAAGCAGATTTCCAAAAAATTAGGAAGATACTATGCAATCCATTTTTGACAATAGAAACAAGAAAAAGAGTTCTTAAATGTTATGTAGAGCCAGCCTTAATATATGTATGTAAATCAGGGACAAGAGGACAACAGACAAAAAAATCACTGGAGTGATTAGAAATGTGGTTTTACAGAAGAATGTTGAGAATATCATGGACAACTATGAAGAGTAATGAAAATGTTCTAAAAGAGGCCAAGGCAAAAAGAGAGCTAATATCCAATTGGTTATTGGTTATGAAAGGCCTCGGTATCACTGCAAACGAATCAAAATCCATAATTGCTCAACCGCCCGTGCATGTGGAATCATCCGAATTACTAACTCATCTCCCAAACAAAGAAAGGTAACTGTAGTCCCCATCATAGCAGTCTCAGCACACGCCAAAAGACATAAGGCGAAACCGCGCAGAAAGTGAACACAGCCAACTGTTCCCTGTCATACGATAGCATCATTCGTCAAGAAACAATTGGGATATCGAAACATGATCAAAACGGATGAGACACACAGCTCACGGTGTGCACAGAGCACTTAATTCAGTAGCTCCTGCAACAAGCCGGACTTGGAATATGAGGAAACTGCAACAAGGAACACTTTTCAGACATAGCCTTCAATGGTCCTGCCGCCTATCCACCATATACCAGAAGTTCACGTCCCCCGAAAATGATGATTGTCATATTTGTAAAATGTATAGCGCTTGATGATGTTAGGACATCGTTTTTTACTCCAACCGAACATATAAACACACTGTTAGTCGCCGGATTATCCCCGTCGCACATCAAACAACAGACCCTACGGTTAGCGTACAACGAACGAAACACGGTGCAAATTCCTCAAAGAGGAAAATCTTCGGTCGACTTGATGGAGCAGTCCGCATTAATGCGTTTCAATATGTAAATAACTTGCGTCAAACAATTCCAACGTCGGCCATTGAACAGCACTCAATGTTACGTAAACCGCATGTCAACACTAGACGGTGAAGGTCGCTTTCACGATACTTGACTTGTCAAAAAGAAACATTACTGTGTGTACTCGGCGGCGCAGATGTGTTCGCTTCGTCGGCGCAGATTTGCTAAGTAGAACATCAATTTAATTTCAACTCAGAAAATTGCAACAGAGAGCTGAAATTAATCAGACTTCAGAGGCGTTTTCTGCAGCGATCGAGAGAACGTGAAATATTCCACCATTTTGAAATGTAAGTCCTATATATTTCTATCTATTGACCTTTCGAGCCGTAGCCAGCCCATAGGACATAGACCAAGATACTCCTTCTCTTATCCGAATTTTTGTTCTAGCAGTTTTAAATTCTTTTAAAGATATTTTATCAAATCTCGCCATTTGTCTCTGTTCTGTGCAAGCAGCTCTATCTCACTAAGGGAGCCAATTCCTGCTGCTTTTGCCTCTCTCAGCAATGTTCTTCTCAATGTCTCTCTGGGTCTTCCTCTTTTTCTCTTACCTGTTGTTTTCCACATGAGGGCTTGCTTTGCTATTCAGTTATTATCTTTTCTCATCACATGTCCAACACATGACCATCGTCTTTTTTTGATTACTGAAGATATTAGTGGTTGATTGGCAATTTCTCTAATTTCCTTGTTTATTTTGAATTCGTTCTATGCTATACCAAGTATTTTCCTTAGACATTTATTTTCGAATGCGTTCAACTTTGTTTCTATGTCTCTTGTTGTTTTCCAGCTTTCACACGCATACGTAAGGGTTGATAGTAAATTTGATTTGAATAGTCTAAGTTTTGTGTTTGTGCTGATGAATTTTGATTTCCACAACTTTTCAAGGCTTCTGAAAGACATTGCTGCTTTAGCTATTCTGATTCTAATTTCTTTGCTTGTATTCCCTTCTCGATCAATGTGACTTCCAAGATAGATAAAGTGATCGATCTTCCACCGATTTGTTTTCCATGTATATTTTGTCGTCTGTTGGAATTAAGCTTTTCATGACTTTAGTCTTTTCATGGTTGATCTCAAGCCAAATTTTGCTGACAATTGATGATAGTTCATTTGTGTTTTCCTGCGTCATTTTTATCTCTCTGCTGATGAGAACTATGTCATCAGCAAAGTCGAGGTCCTCCAAATGGTCTCCTTGAATTCATTCGATGCCTTTATTACCAGTGCAGCATTTCTTCATTATGAAATCCATAACAACTCCAAATAACAAGGGCGATAAAATACATCCTTGTTTAACCCCAGTTTCTATTGGGAAACATTCGCTCAGTCCTTCCTCTGTTCGAACTACACATGTGTAACCATCATACATGTCTTTAATAATATTTATGGTTTTTTATGGTAATCCATACTGAGATCAGAATTTTCCACAAAGAATCTTGATGAATACTGTCAAATGCTTTTTTGAAGTCGAAGTTAAGTACAAAAGGTTTTTGCCTCTCAATGTGTTCCTCCAATATAAGTCGTAGAGTAAAAATGTGGTCAAGGCAGCTTCTCCTTTTTCTAAACCCAGCTTGTTCTTCATGCATTACTGTATCTATTGAATCCTTTATTCTATTTGGGATGATTTTGCAGAATAACTTTGAAGCAACTGGCAAAAGTGTCACGCCTCTCCAGTTGTTACAATCTCTAAGATTGCCCTTTTTTGGAATCTTAACAATGATTCCTTTTTTCCATTTATGAGGCGTCTTCTCTGCTTTCCAAATGATCTTGAACATTTTCTGGAGATGTATTAAATTATGGCTATCAATTGCCTTGAGTATCTCAGCTGTTAACTTATTCTCTCCAGCAACCTTCCTATATATTTAGTTTAGTTAATATCCAATATTAAGAAGAAACCAACATATTTTGGCTGTCATATAATGAGAAGGGAACAGCTGGAATATATAGTGACAATTGGGAAAGTTAAGGGAAAAAGAGATAAAGGGAAGCAAAGATTAAAGATACCACACAGCTTAAGAGAATGGTGTGGCAGACGGTCAACAACATAAATAATAAATAACTGTCGAGATCGAAACTTGTGGAGAGACATGATCATGATATCGTTTAATTAGTTTTAAAAAAGACTCACACTTCAATGTTAGACATACAAATATATCTGCTACAATGGCTTATCAATATACAGAAGATAAAATCTAAATGTAATTCAAAGTTGTGTTACTCCTAAGATAAGTCTTCATTTGGACTGATTTATTTAGACTGTGACTGTGATCATATTGGCTCAGTAAGTTCGGAGTGCAATCGTCATGGTGGTCAGTGTGTGTGTAGACCAAATGTTGCAGGTCGTCGCTGCGACCAATGTACTCCTGGCACATACGGATTTGGTCTTAGGGGCTGTTCACGTAAGTTTGTAATCAGCTGCTTAATACTTTGTACATCTCTCAGGTAGTGTTTTTGTTCTATAGATTTATGTTTTTTATATAACTTTCTTTGCATATCTTATAGATGCTCTAAAGGTATTTTATGTCTCTCTCTGTATGCATTCATTATAATCTTTTTGAGTGTACTATAGATCTCTTTGAATGCATTGTATATATTTCTGAATGCATTATATGGGGTATTTATAAAGACGCTGTGCAGTGAGAATATATTTTTGATATTACGAGAAATTATACGTAAATTGCTTATTATTTATCTAGATACTACTGCTCTTGGCTGGCTTGTATCGGGTAAAATGGTTGTTCACACGATGTTGTGTCTACAGCATGTGTTCAAAATGTCCACCACGGACCTCAAGACATTTGTTGACTCGCCTCTTTTTATTTCCGAAAACCTTCTGGATAATGACCGGTGATATTTGTTGTATCTGGGTGACGATTTCTGCCTTCAAGTCATTACCTGTTTGTGAATTATTTAGATCGTTTCCTTTCAGAGCACCCCACAGATAATAGTCAGGTGAAGTTAGGTCTGGTGAATGAGCAGGTCAAATTCCACGTGAAATAATGTGATATGCAAATATGCTTTCTAAATAAGTAAGTGATGTTGTGGCTGTGTGTGCTGTTGCCCCATCCTGTTGAAACCAGGCCATTTTAATTTCCTGTAAAGGTGGGCTATGAATGATTCCAGGATTAAGGTACGGTAACGTTCTGCGTTGATTGTTGCTTTGAAAAATATTGGCCCAATTATCCGCATACGACTTATGGTGTACCACATATGTATTATTGATCATGAAGTGACACTTGATGTAATTCGTGGGGGTTTTCACTGCTCCACACACGATTGTTCTGACTGTTGACATAACCGGAGAGATGAAACCATGCCTCATCAGTAAAGAAAGTCACGTCAAGGACTTCATCACCTTGTTCAAAAATAAGGTTCTGAAACCACATGCAGGAGTTCAATCGGGATTGGTCATCTCTTTCATGGAGTTAAGATAATTCAGTTAATCTGTAAGGATGAAAGTGCAACTTACTCTTCAGAACCTTGTGGACGGTACTCATTGGTCAATTTACCTGTTGAGACAACCACCTTAAACATTTATTAGGGTTCCTTCTGGTATGTATATCAAGCACTGTTTCTTCTGAAGTTGAAGGTCTTCCAGATCGGTATGTATCTACCACATTACCTGTGTGACACGAAACTTGTCGATCAAATTCCTAACCGAATTGTGGTGGGGTACTTATGAGTCAGGAAATGTCAGCACAAATTGTGCAATTACTTCTTCAGTATATTTGCCACCATTACGGAAGCCATGTTTCAACCAAACATACCCTGTTTTCTATGTTTACATCATTTCCTTTCAGCCATGAAACCTTGAATATAACAACGGCATGTTGTGTTAGGCTACAGACGGGATTGTGGAGACAATATGATAACTTAATTTCAACAATATTTTTCAGGTCACTGCACACCGACTTTATAAACACCCTGTATAATCATCCTGTATATTAATGATTTTTCTGAATATATAGTAATTCGGAATGTAATAAAACTCATATATGCGTTCTTTTTCACTGAATACTCCAAAGAGAATTATAAATGCCATTTCTCTATATCCATATCTCTATTAATTTATTAGTACCCTGTGAATCTCTCTGATTTATAAATTTATCAGCAGCTATATTACTCTCTTTCTAAACAATGATTTAATCCAGAAATAAACATGTGTGTTAACATTTTAACTGTAACTTAACATATTTGTTAATCTTAACTCTAGTTTATGTTGATGAAAGAGTAAAACGAATTCAATATGTAAGATATTAGATAGTTTACAAAATTACAATTTCATGGTATGTCCAAGTCTTTTCTTTGTTTTCAATTTAAATTTCAATCATTGTGTCGGGTACAAATTACCAGTTGGATTTTCTATTAGAATTGTTATAATCAAATAGCTGTAAACCCTTAAAAACATTTGTGGATTTAATATCATCTTAATGGTTTTCTTTAGTTTAGTTTAGTTTAGTTTAGTTTAGTTTAGTTTAGTTTAGTTTAGTTTAGTTTAGTTTAGTTTAGTTTAGTTTAGTCAGTGAATTATCCTCTTTGCATATCAGACACATCCATAATGGCTTTGTTAGCATGTCAATAATTCAAATAAAGTGTCTGGTATGAGCTTATTATTTATTGTTATTTCAATCTTCACATATGACTGTGAGTCATGGACATTTCAAAACAAAATTTAAATGAAGTTATACTATTGACATAATAAAGCAGAGCAATGAAATGAGTATCTTTGCAGCTTTACAGGGGTTTAAGAATAGCACACCATCATCTGATAGTGTGACCAATGAGCAGTCTGCAGAGACATAGACAGACATACCTATCTATCTATTGACCTTTCGAGCTTTAGCCGGCCCAAAGGGCATAGACTCAGATACTCTTCCTCTTATCTAAATTTTTATTCTAGCAGTTTTCAATCCTTGTAAAGATATTTTATCAAATCTAGCCATTTGTTTATGTTATATGCAAGCAACCGTATCTTATTGAGGGAGTCGATTCCTGCTGCTTTTGCCTCTCTGATCAATGTTCTTCTCAGTGTCTCTCTGGGTCTGCCTCTTTTCCTCTTACCTGTTGTTTCCCACATGAGGGCTTGCTTTGTTATTCGGTTATTATCTCTCCTCATCACATGTCCAACATACGACCATCGTCTTTTCTTTATTACTGAAGATATTAGTGGTTGATTGGCGATTTCTCTAATTTCCTTGTTTGTTTTGAATTCGTTCCACGCTATACCAAGTAGTTTCCTTAGACATTTATTTTCGTGAGTCCACCTTTGTTTCTATGTCTCTTGTTGTTTTCCAGCTCTCACATGTATACATAAGGGTTGATGGTACATTTGATTTTAATAGTCTTAAGTTTAATGACAGACACATACAAAAAGAAAAATAAAACTAATCTGATGTTGCGGAATGCAAGCCAATGAATACAACTTGCTTGAGTACAGCTTTGGAGTTTTCAAGAAAGAAGAAAGACCACAGAAATGGGAAAGTTGGAATGAGGTATTGAGGGGCAAGTGATGTTCAGATATTAACTATGAGATGGGTGTGGAAGCAATATCACGGGTGCATATGTACAGTGTGTGTAATTTGTCAATTCAGTGACATAGTGACAATCAGTGACATTGATTTGTGCATAAAATAGTTTGTTATTTCATAAATAACGTTATTAATATTAATTTATCTACAAAATATTTTCATATAGACAATTTAGGTAACTTTAATAATTTAATAAAGTGCAGATATTTATGTGTCTGATATTACAGCATGCAACTGTCACGAGATAGGAGCCAGTAACAACTTCTGCAGAGAACAGACTGGCCAGTGTACTTGCATTGAGAATGTTGTTGGCCGAACTTGTGAGCAATGCCGTCCCGGATTCTGGGGGTTTCCTCAATGTCGACCATGTCAGTGCCACGGCAACGCTGACAAATGTGACATTTTAACTGGGGTGTGTCTTGACTGCAGAAACTTCACTGCTGGCAGCTTCTGTGAGAGGTTTGTCTTGTTTTCTATCTTCTTCTTTTCTTCTTCTTCACCTTCTTATTCTTCTTCCTACTCCTCTCCTTCTTCTTCTTCACCTTTTTCTTCCTTTTCTTCTTCTTCTTCTTCTACTTCTTCTTCTTCCTCTACTTCTGCCTACTCCTTCTTCTTTTTCTTCTACTTCTGCCTACTCCCTCTTCTTCTTCCTCTACTTCTGCCTACTCCCTCTTCTTCTTCCTCTACTTCTGCCTACTCCCTCTTCTTCTTCCTCTACTTCTGCCTACTCCCTCTTCTTCTTCCTCTACTTCTGCCTACTCCCTCTTCTTCTTCCTCTACTTCTGCTACTCCCTCTTCTTCTTCCTCTACTTCTGCCTACTCCCTCTTCTTCTTCCTCTACTTCTGCCTACTCCCTCTTCTTCTTCCTCTACTTCTGCCTACTCCCTCTTCTCTTCCTCTACTTCTGCCTACTCCCTCTTCTTCTTCCTCTACTTCTGCCTACTCCCTCTTCTTCTTCTTCACCTTTTCTTCCTTTTCTTCTTCTTCTACTTCTTCTTCTTCCTCTACTTCTGCCTACTCCCTCTTCTTCTTCTTCTACTTCTTCTTCTTCCTCTACTTCTGCCTACTCCCTCTTCTTTTTCTTCTTTCTCTTCCTCCTCTCTTATTCTTCTTCCTCCTCCTCCCTTCTTCTTCTTTCTTTTCTACTACTTCTTATTTTTCCTCTTATCTTCTTATTATTCCTCTTTTTCTTCACCTTCTTTCTCACCCTCCTCTTCTTTCTCTACATCTTCTTCCTCTTCCTCGCTGTTTTTTTCTTCTTCTTCACTTTCTTCCTCCACTTCCTCCTCTTCTTTTTTTTCTTCCTCCTCTTTCTTCTTCCTTGTCTTCTTCTTCTACTTCTTCCTATAACCCTGGAAGTCTTCTCCATTTCACTTCAGTCTTTGGGACTGCTAAGTTGAGTCGTGTCCATTCTGTGATGTTATCTCCCCCTTTCTTTCTCTGCCTACCTCTCTTTCTCGTTCCTTTCACACTTCCTTCTAGAACCTTGGTATATCCCATTTTGTATATCCCATTCTGTACATCCCATTTTGTATATTCTATTGTGTATATCCCATTTTGTATATCCCATTTTGTACATCCCATTCTGTATATCCCATTTTGTATATCCCATTTTATATATCCCATTTTGTATATCCCATTTTGTATATCCCATTTTGTATATCTATTGTGTATATCCCATTTTGTATATCTATTGTGTATATCCCATTTTGTATATTCTATTGTGTATATCCCATTTTGTATATCCCATTTTGTATATTCTATTGTGTATATCCCATTTTGTTTGAACTATTGTGTATATCCCATTTTGTATATCCCGTTTTGCATATCCCATTTTGTATATCCCATTTTGTATATCCCATTTTGTATATTCTATTGTGTATATCCCATTTTGTATATCCATTTTGTATATTCTATTGTGTATATCCCATTTTGTATATCCCCTTCATATTACATCCTTCCTCAACCGTCAAATGTAACACAGAACTTATGGTGTAGCTCATCTAGACAAACTTCTCAGTATCATTAAAGAGGTAGATGCCTGCTAGATTTAATTTTCTTATTTGTGTTCTTCTTAATGTTTATTTTTCCTGTTGTTTACATTTTGGGGGTTTATATTGTGGTTCTCTTCTTATTTCTTCTCATCACATGGCCCACAAAAGTTCACATGGTGGGTGGGACAGACAGATTTTATTTATTAAATAAAGAAGCTTGAAAATTAAATAACCCTACTGGATGATCTCATCATTAGGTGCGAACTTGGATACTACGGAGATCCCCGGGTAGGCATACAGATACCGTGCAGAGCCTGCATGTGCCCAGGGGGTCCAGTCAGCACTGTCCAGCATGCTGATACGTGTTCTGTTAATCCTGCCACACAAGAGGTACATTGTCACTGTCGATCTGGGTACACAGGTAAGCTCATCACTTGAACATGTTCATTTTATGTTTTCTACCTATCTTGGTGTCATGGCATGGGAAACAGTCAACAACAGAACTGTTATTCTAAAGTCTGAGGACAAGTTTAAAATATGAATAACAATTTTTTTTTTTTTTTTTTATGTTATGGTAACAACTTTACGTGGGTGAGAAACCATTTTCTTACTATATCACTTTTTTTTTTCCTTTTTAAAAATTTGTCCTTATTATCAGCAGCTTTGCATCTCTATGCATTTTGGTGCATCTCTGTGCATCTGGGTGCATTTCGATGCCTTTACTCCTTTACTAAAATATGCACAAGGGATAGCAGCCATTTTTAGTTTATACAGATTTACATTTAGCCTACAGTACCATGTTCAGCCTGAAAATTGTGGTTATCTATTGAGCTTTCAGTTTTAGAGGTAGTAGAGGTACCTTCTGTTTTTTATTTGTCTCCCCCAAATGTTTGTTTTCTGCTCAAAGTGTCATTTTAATTATAAACTTGGACATTTTTGCAACATTTATTGATAATTATATCCTGAGCCTAGGACATCCCCCTCATTCTTAAAATTGATATTTTATGGGAGTGGTTTCCATTTGTGACACAAGACACAAAATGTAAATTTTTTTATCTGAAGTAGATATTTATGTATGAATGGTATTTTAGTAATCTACACTTATAACAAAAGATAAAGATTTGCAAATCTGAGAGTTTCGGGGATGCAATATTCAGTTTTTGCCGACACAAATTTTTATATTTTAAAATACAACTTTTGATCACTTTGAATGTATAATAGAAGAAGCTTATGTTTGGAGTGCAATGATGATGACCTGCTAATAATTCAATAACAACTCAGTAGAAGAAGCTGTCATATATTATCTTCATGGAAGAACATCACTGAGTAAATCAACTAAAATAACAATAAGAAATAACTGTGTTCCAGACATTTTAATATTTTTAAAAATTAAAGTTTTTGATTTATTTGTTGTTGTTGTTGTTGTTGCATTCATCAGCTTTCAACTCTGACGAAGTCCCTAGAGACTAGGAACTGAATTTTTTTTGTGTTAATCCATTTTTCCCTGGCAGCCGTGTGCACAGGGGTCCCTCGCAGCACAGGCAGATTTATTTGTGATAATTTGTAGCAAAAATTGTTCTTTGAGGCATCTTTTTTTTTGACAATTCATTTCTTTTATTCATTTTGCTCTAAGGCCAAAGAAGACACACCGGATGTCACAGTACTCCACAATTGATGATTTGCTGCTGGTTCTTGTAGTTCTTGGTTGTTTCTAAACCATGGTTGAGCATTCCGTATTAATTGTTCTGCATAGCGATTATCTTCACCAACCTTGTTTTCTTTTACCAAATAGTTTCCACATGAATGCCTGATGGTGAAGTCTTTCTTAATTTATTCTCAGCACATAATTAATGCATTTCTAACACTTTCTTCTTATAAAGCTAGACATATATTCTTGTCTAGATTCATTTCTTAGTTCCTTTGATACGTATTTTTTCCAGTTTATGTTTGAAATCCTACGAAGACATTTGCTTTCAAAGGCTTTTCATTTCCTATCTAAAGTCAGGGTGGATTTCCAACTTTCACATCCATATGTTAGCACTGGTATCATACAGGAGTTAAACAGTCTTTTATTCAGTTACTGAGAACTTTTGATCTGCAAATGTTCGTCAGTAAGCATTTTTGACATTTGAATAAAATAAATCAATAGTTAAAGTTATGTAGAATTTGTAATGAGTACTGGACAACAGGCATGAGAATTGTTGGAGGCTGCAGAAAATTTGTTTAACAGAAGAATGTTGAGAATACCACAGACAGCAGAAAAGTGATGCATAGGAATGGTCTGAAAAAGGAATCTTATTTCCAATATCAGGGGAACAATCTAAGTCGTAAACAACTGTCAGTTTGACATTTGTGGAGACACATGATCACCTATGCCAGCAGGCATGGTACTTGATAATGATTCTGTTCACAGAACAACAGTAGGGAATTCAAGTAAAGTGTACTTATCCTGAAGCATATGGGGAATATGGTATTTGTGACAAAGGATGGGGAATATGGTATTAGTGTAATGTGGGGAGTATGGTAGCATTGACCAGGCATGAGGAATATGATGTTAGTGATGAAATATGGGGAATATGATGTTAGTGTTGAAATATGGGGAATATGATGTTAGTGTTGAAATATGGAGAATATGATGTTAGTGTTGAAATATGGGGAATATGATGTTAGTGTTGAAATATGGGGAATATGATATTAGTGACAAAATATGGGGAATATGATGTTGGTGAAAAATATGGGGAATATGATGTTAGTGATGAAACATAGGGAATATGATGTTAGTGACAAAATATGGGGAATATGATGTTAGTGATGAAATATGGGGAATATGATGTTAGTGATGAAATATGGGAATATTATGTTAGTGATGAAATATGGGGAATATGATGTTAGTGATGAATTATGGGGAATATGATGTTAGTGACAAAACATAGGGAATATGTCAATATTGACATAGACTGTAGCTCTGTTATTATTGCAGCTTACTTAATATTGACAAAATGTGTCTTCGTTTCTGCTATAGTTAAGTTAATATTGACAGGAGCTGTGCCTATGTCATTAATGCAGTTAATATCAATATTTTCAGAGATTGTCTCTTTGTAACTGCTGTAGTTTTGTTAATATTTTCAGAGACTGTTGCAATGTTTTTACTCTGTTGTTTTTTTCTTGTTATTGACAGAGATTGTGTCTGTGCTCTTATTGTTTTTCATCCATTGAGTGCCATCTCCACAACGAAGGTTGGCTACCATGGAGCACCATTCCGCTCTGTCCCTTGCTTTGATGGTGCAGGTTGTCATAGGCTGTCTTGTCCATCTTTTGATGTTACTCATCCATGTTAGTCTTGGTCTGCCTCTGCCTCTTTTACCTTGTATTTTCCCTTCTAATATTACTTTTAGTAGGCTGTTGTGTCTTTTAACATGCCCAAAAATTTCATTTGTCTTGTTCTAATTGTGTTTAGTAGTTCTCTTTTAATTTTTAGTTGTTTTAAAACTTCATCATTTGTTCTCTTTTCTTTCCATCCAATTCTACCTATTCTTCTATAAATCCACATTTCAAAGGTTTCAATTTTCTGTTCTGTTTTCTTGTCTAATGTCCATGTTTCTGCACCATACAGGAATATTGACAAGATATAACATTTTGCCATTCTTAGTTTTAGCCCTGGTGTTATTTGTTTTAATGTTAGTATATTTTTCATGGCATTAAAATTACTTTTTGCCATTCCTATTCTTTTGTTTATTTCAGTTGTACATTTTCCGTCACTGGTTATAGTATGTCCAAGGTAATTGTAGCTCTGAACTGTCTCCAGATCTATTCCTTCAACTTTGATATCCACATGTAGGTTTTGAGTATTATCCTTGCATATGATCATAGTTTTAGTCTTTTTGATATTCATATCTAATGCATATTTTTGGTTTATAATTTTTGCTCTTGTTGTAGACACAAAAATAAGTAACTGAACTTGTTAAAGGGCTTACACAGATCAATGTTTGCTGAGATCTTCATTATCTGTTTGCTAGGACGGTCTTGTGAAGTATGTGTGGACAACTACTATGGAGCTCCACTTTACAGGGCGGTCAGTGTCAGCCCTGCAGCTGCAACAAGAACATCAACCCTGATGACTCCGGAAACTGTGATAGCACAACTGGCCAATGTCTCAAATGTGTGTTCAACACCCAGGGTTTTGCTTGTGAGCACTGCATGCCTGGTTACTATGGAGACGCTACTAAACAGAATTGTGCAAGTAAGTAATGAGAAATTATAAGAAACAATATTCATTATTTGTTTTCTTCTTTCTCCATATAGTTTTTTTCTATTCTTCTAAAGAAAAAATATCAAGAGTTTCACTTATCTTCTTGTTTTCTTATTTAGTGTCTCATTTATGTTTCTACACCAACGAAAAAGAACATTCAGTAGATAAAGCATTTTATTATTTTCACTTTTATCCTGATGCTTTTGATATGAGTCTATATTCATTCATTAATTCATTCATTGGGTGCCATCTCCACAAGAAGGTTGGCTATCATTATTGACAAAAATATTTTTAAAGTCATGCACAGCGACTTTATAAAAGCCTGTAGAAAATCTAACATTCCAATAGATCTAGTAATTCAATAGAAGATCTAGTATTCCAATAAATCATCTAGTATTCCAAAAGAAGATCTAGTAATTCAATAGAAGTTCTAGTAATCCAATAGAAGATCTAGTAATTTAATAGAAAATATAGTATTCCAATAATCATCTAGTACTCCAAAAGAAGATCTAGTATTCCAATAAATCATCTAGTATTCCAATAGAAGATCTAGTATTCCAATAAATCATCTAGTATTCCAATAGAAGATCTAGTATTCCAATAGATGATCTAGTAATCCAATAGAAAATCTAGTAATCCAATAGAAGATCTAGTAATCCAATAGAAAATCTAGTAATTTAATAGAAGATCTAGTATTCCAATAAATCATCTAGTACTCCAATAGAAAATCTAGTATTCCAATAAATCATCTAGTATTCCAATAGAAGATCTAGTATTCCAGTAGAAGATCTAGTAATTGAATAGAAGATCTAGTAATTCAATAGAAGATCTAGTATTCCAATAAATCATCTAGTACTCCAATAGAAGATCTAGTATTCCAATAAATCATCTAGTATTCCAATAAAAGATCTAGTATTCCAATAGAAGATCTAGTCATCTAGTATTCCAATAGAAGATCTAGTATTCCAATAGAAGATCTAGTATTCCAATAGAAGATCTTGTATTCCAATAGAAGATCTAGTCATCTAGTATTCCAATAGAAGATCTAGTCATCTAGTATTCCAATAAATCATCTAGTATTCCTATAACAGATCTAGTATTCCTATAAAAGATCTAGTATTCCAATAAAGATCTAATATTCTATGATTATCTTAAATACAAAATAAGTAAGTCCAAACTTTGTAATTATTAAAAGTCCTGTCTACATGGAATAACATGGACTTGCAGTCTAAGTATGAAGCTTGAATCAACTTTTTAGCCCACCTTTGTGATTTGAGCCCAGATGGTGTTTGACCAAGCTTTGGACTAGGACTACAGGGAAGTGACTTACATATTTTCCTTTTAGATTATCTAGCATATTACCACTATGCTGTTACATTTCTATGTGTATCTATGTATATATGTGTATATATATATATATATATATATAATATATATATATATATATATATATATATAGGCCTATATATATATACTGATAATAAATAGCTGTACACAGCAATGAGCATATCAATTATCATTATCATCATGTGTCATACCGGTTGACGTAGGTGATCATGTCCTTCCACAACCTTCTATCAATCGTGCATCGTATCAATTCTGTTGATAACTGTTTTCCATGCCATGACACCAAGTTAACTAGTATTTTCTCTCTCTGTCATCCGTGATCTCTCTTTCCTTGTATTTTGCCAGTTGTAACCAAGTATTAATGAAAAGATGATTAGAGGCCACAGAGATGGGATTTCTCAGAAGAATGTTGAAAGTTCCCTGACAGATAAAAAGACCAATGAGGAAGTTCTCAAAGAGGCCAACACAAAAAGGGAGCTCTTAAAAAACATCAGAAAGAAGCAATCAACATTTTTCGGGCACATCATGAGAAGAGGAAAGCTGGAATACTTGGTTACAACTGGCAAAATAAAAGGAAAGAGAGATCACGGACGACAAAGAGAGAAAATACTGGATAGCTTGGTGTCATGGCATGGAAAACAGTCAACAACAGAACTGATACGATGCACTGTAGATAGAAGATTGTGGAGGGACATGATTGCCTGCTCCAACCGGCAGGGTACATGATGATGATGAACCAAGTATTCCAACTTTCCTCTTCTCATTGTTGTGCCTAACAAATTTTGATTGTTTCTTTCTGATGTTTCTTAGGAGCTCCCTTTTTGTTTTGGTCTTTTGAAAATTTCCTCACTGGTCTTTTTAACTGTCCAGAGAACTTTCAATATTCTTTTGAGAAATCCCATCTCTGTGGCCCCTACTCATGTTTTCATTTGTTTATGACTCGCTTCCATAGGTCAGAATTAGTTCTATATAGCACTGATGAACTCTCTTTCTCACTTCTATTGACATAGGTTTGTTGCATAAGATATTTTTCATTTTCTGAAATACTGCCAATGTACTGAGCTATTCTGCTTTTTATTTCTGTGGTGCATCTTCCATCTGATGTTATTATTGTACCCAAGTATTTGACACATTGCACTTGTTTATAATATATATAATGTCAATTATGTATTTTAAAAATAGAACATCGCACTTTGTTTCCCAGGTTGTGTTTGCAATGATCTGGGTGTAGAAGGTGCACGAGGAGATTGTGACCGCATCACTGGGCAGTGTCCTTGTCTGCCCAATGTGATTGGTCTGCAATGTGGGCAGTGTGCACCTGGCCACTGGAACATTGCAAGTGGAAAAGGCTGTGCTCACTGCAACTGTGACCGTGCTGGATCTGTCACATCAGAGTGCAACCAGGTAAGGAATCTGGGTAAAGCCCTCATTTAGGGACATCAATTATTTCAGTTTGGAAAAGTAACGTCCCCTTGAGTGATATTGCATTTTATTTGGTGGTTCTCAAATCTATCATCAGAAGACCTCTAATTGTAGAGAAACAACATGAGGGTAAAGTTGTGTTTCCTAACTCTAACCTCAACTAAAGGTAAAATAAATTACATTCATGATGAACATTGATATATTTTTTTTAAGTATTTGATAACCACTGTAGTTTTGTTGCGATGTCAGCTAAGGGGAGATCACTTTTTTTTATGTCCCTAAACTAAGACTTTGCTGGAATCTATTTGTCATTTTAAAAAAAAATTAAAATTTCCTTTTTTCTTCATTCTTCACTTCCTCTTGTATCCATTTGGGTGTCCAGGGAAATTTAATGAAATGTCCAGGGACAGTTTAGTTAAATGTACTGCCCACTCTGTTAACAGGTTTGTGTGAGTGTCACCCATTTAATGTAGTTAAATTTTCTTGTTACTCTGTTAACAGTTCACAGGCCTGTGTGAATGTCTCCCAGGACGAGGTGGACCAAAATGTGCAGACTGTGAGAATTTCTTCTATGGAGACCCAAATTACCAGTGCTTTTGTAAGTGTGTAGTTGTTGTAATATTCTTAAATAGTGTCATTTATTTGACTTACATTGTGTATCTTTGATCCTGTGTGTTACCGGAGCCTCATTATGAGGGCAGTAAAGAATAGTGACACTGTACCTTCCAGGCATGACGTAAGAGGTGACTAAGGAGGTTGATTGATGGCTTGACAAGCTGTCATTGTAAAAAAGTATTGTTATGGAAACAAAGCCATATATTTTAGAAGCAATGATCTCTACAATATGTGCCATTTTGGCACGCAAGGTGTCTGTTTTTGATATTGTGGTTCTGCGCTATGTGTCATCTTTGGCTCGAAAGGACAATAGATAAATAGTTAGATAGCATCTTTGATAAGACCGAATTGAGTGAATGGTTCCAAATTGAAACCAGAGTGAAACATGGATGTATTTTATCTTCCTTGTTATTTGGAATTGCCAACAACTTTAAATGCAGGAGCCCTATACAGGTAACAAAGGAATTGAATGACTGTTGGATTTCATTTAGAGGACCTTCATTTTATGGACAATATAGTTCTTCTCAATAGCAATGTGAACATGATGAAGAAAAAAAACAAACACCCTGTCATCAAAGACAAGTAAGATAAGACTAGAGATCAACCAAGAAAAGACAAAAGTAATGAAAAACCAAATTTGCACACATTTTTTTGGGTGTACTGTGCGGGGCACTCTGGTGTGCATGGCAAAGAAATAGCCAACAAACTCGCTGGAAGCTCTGGCGTTGTTGCCTTACTCTCGACAAAGAGGACATCGCCAAGTTTGTTCTTCAATTCTCAAGAGAAGAGGAAGAGAAAGGATGAGGAAATTATGTAAATATATTGAGAGACTGAGTGAAGAGTCTAAAGGTGTAAAGTAGACTGGTCAATCCGGAGTGTTTAGTGGGAAAAGCAGATGTGTCAACAATCAACACCTTACAGGAATAGTCAGTCTGCATATGTTTTGAGAAATTCTGGAACAAGCAGTAGAGTGGATATGGGATGCTCCAACTGCAATGAAACTGATTCCATGGATAGAACCAAAGAGGGTTATGTTGAACAGTGCTAGTGTCATTATTTCAATGTTTTTAATAAATAGTTTGTAAACAAAACATCCAGTTTTCCATTGAAAGCATTTTGTATATTTTCCTGTATCTTCAGCCTGTGATTGTAATGTTCAGGGTTCAAGGTCAATTCAGTGTGACCGCCACACAGGTCAGTGTGTCTGCATGGAAGGTGTCTCTGGGTTAAAATGTGACAGATGCGCTAGAGGAACCACTGGTGTCCTGCCCAACTGTGTGCCCTGTGGTGAATGTTTCGACAACTGGGACAGGATCATCATGGGCATACGTGGTAATCACATATGTCAATGTGCCTATATAAAGCTGTGTAATCTTTATTGAAAATTTTGGACTGAAACAAGAATGTCTTGTATGGAAATATGAGGGGATGTCAATAAATACGTCATGACCTGGTTTAGCAGGACACTTTTGTTGGTGGTTTCTAAAGGTATCATTAGGTGGTAGCAACATTCAACTTAATGATTTCATTAGGTGGTAGCAACATTCAACTTAATGATTTCATTAGGTGGTAGCAACATTCAACTTAATGATTTCATTAGGTGGTAGCAACATTCAACTTAATGATTTCATTAGGTGGTAGCAACATTCAACTTGATGATTTCATTAGGTGGTAGCAACATTCAACTTAATGATTTCATTAGGTGGTAGCAACATTCAACTTAATGATTTCATTAGGTGGTAGCAACATACAACGAAGGACAGAGAAGCTCAAGAAAAGACTACATTGAGAAGAATTGACAAAATTTTGCATAACTCATTTTATTCTTGACAAGGGAAGTACAAAAAAGTTCTCCATTGTTCAGTAGAGCCAGTCTTGACAAAATGAAAGTGAATCCTTGACAATTGAAAGTAAATCCTTGACAAATGAACAAATGAAAAGAAAATCATTGGAAGTCACAGAAATGTGGTTTTATAGAAGAATGTTCAGAATACCTAGAAATTATCACAGAAATTAAAATACTATGTCCACATCAAAAGACACAGCAGCATGGAAAGAACAGTAATGGAGGGCATGGTTCCTGGGTGATGTATCATGGGCAGACGAAGAAGAAGGTGGTTTTGAGACATCAAGGAGACCTTGAACATGGCAACAAAAGAAATGGGAGATCTGGCTAGAGACAGAAATTCGTTCAGATGGGTTGTCGTGAATGCAATGTTTTGTAGGAGATCTGGCTAGAGACAGAGATTTGTTTAGATGGGTTGTCGTGAATGCAACATTATGTAGGAGATCTGGCTAGAGACAAGGATTCGTTCAGATGGGTTGTCGTGAATGCAATGTTTTGTAGGAGATCTGGCTAGAGACAGGGATTCATTCAGATGGGCTGTCGTGAATGCAATGTTTTATAGCAGATCTGACTAGAGACAGGGATTCGTTCAGATGGGCTGTCGTGAATGCAATGGTTTGTAGGAGATCTGGCTAGAGACAGGGATTCGTTCAGATGGGCTGTCGTGAATGCAATGTTTTGTAGGAGATCTGACTAGGGAGAGGGATTTGTTCAGATGGGCTGTGATGAAATCTGTATTCTGTAAAGTACATGGGATCTGATGATGTTTAGAATACCATAAAAGAGCTAAAAGGAGTAAAATGGGTACTCTAAAACAGGCGAAAGCAAAAATAAATTGTATTACTAATATCAGGAAACAACAATCATATTTTGGCCATGTAATGAGATGAGAACACCTGGAATATTTTGTGACAAATGAGGAAGTAGACAGGGAAGATTAACAGACATTTTGTGAGAAAGGTTTAGTAGGAATTATCAACAAATTTAATACACTACTGTAGAAATAGAAAGATGTAGGGGGACATGATCAGCCATACTTGCTGAATGTGTTTTGTTGTTTCTTTCTTGTTGTGGAGATGAAATGTTATCTTAAAGTTTTGGACATCTCTCACTTAGATTATATATCTTAGATTGTATCTTAGATTGTATCTTAGATTGTATCTTAGATTGTATCTTAGATTGTATCTTAGATTGTGTCTTAAATTGTATCTTAGATCATATCTTATATTGTATGTTAGATCATATCTTAGATTGTATCTTAGATTGTATCTTAGATCGTATCTTAGATTATATCTTAGATTGTATCTTAGATTGTATCTTAGATCCTATCTTAGATTATATCTTAGATTTTATCTTAGATTGTTTCTTAGATTGTATCACAAACAAAAAATTGTTGCGAAAGATACAGTAAGCAATCAGTGTATATCATGATCTTTTGACTATTTTGTATTGTGTATTGTGAAGAAGTGCAAAATGAAATGGTTTGGCCACATATCACAATAATCTAACCTAGCAAACATCATTCTGCAAGTAACAGTGAAAGCAGTGAGAAAGTGAGATAGGCAGAGGATTTGATGGAAAGATAACATCAAAGAATGGACAGGCTTCAATGGTAAAGTACGAGACTTGAACCGGTGTCTTAGAATGCGAGTTTCCACCCATATGTGCTCGGCCGCCTATCCAGAAATCTCCAAACATTTCTGGATAATGTCGCTTCAAGCATCGAAACTCATGATGCGAGGCAACATTCCTCACCTTCCCAGGGTAATACCCTGGTACCCATTTCTGCCAATGGCTGGGTCAACCGCGGAGGTATTGTTTTTTTCAAACCATGAGTACAACTTACACAGCTCCCAGTGGGAATTGAACATGGGTTGTCCGAACGTCGGTAGTCCAGTCGGGTGGTTTTTCCAACTAGGCTACCGAGGCCCACTGCAGAGTATCAAAGGATGACCAAAGATAGAAGTGGAGAAGGTTGATGAAGTATGTCAGTGGTACCCCAATGACACCCAAGGTTATGAGATGAAGAATAATGGGAATTCCTTTCAGTTGGCTAAACCATCACAATTTTTAAATTATGTAATTGTGGAGGTGATTCCTACATGTAGTTTAAGTTGTTCCATTAAGACAATGTTTCTCATTGACAGAACAGATATTGACAGTTAGAACTGCTTCCATTAAGACAATGTTTCTCAATGACAGAACAGTTAGAATTACTTCCAATAAGACAATGTTTCTCATTGACAGAACAGTTAGAACTGCTTCCATTAAGACAATGTTTCTCATTGACAAAACAGTTAGAACTGCTTCCATTAAGACAATGTTTCTCATTAACAAAACAGTTAGAACTGCTTCCATTAAGACAATGTTTCTCATTAACAAAACAGTTAGAACTGCTTCCATTAAGACAATGTTTCTCATTAACAAAACAGTTAGAACTGCTTCCATTAAGACAATGTTTCTCATTGACAGAACAGATATCGACAGTTAGAACTGCTTCCATTAAGACAATGTTTCTCATTGACAGAACAGATATCAACAGTTAGAACTGCTTCCATTAAGACAATGTTTCTCATTGACAGAACAGACATTGACAGTTAGAACTCCTTCCATTAAGACAATGTTTCTCATTGACAGAACAGACATTGACAGTTAGAACTGCTTCCATTAAGACAATGTTTCTCATTGACAGAACAGACATTGACAGTTAGAACTGCTTCCATTAAGACAATGTTTCTCATTGACAGAACAGACATCGACAGTTAGAACTGCTTCCATTAAGACAATGTTTCTCATTGACAGAACAGTTAGAACTGCTTCCATTAAGACAATGTTTCTCATTGACAGAACAGACATTGACAGTTAGAACTGCTTCCATTAAGACAATGTTTCTCATTGACAAAACAGTTAGAACTGCTTCTATTAAGACAATGTTTCTCATTGACAAAACAGTTAGAACTGCTTCCATTAAGACAATGTTTCTCATTGACAGAACAGACATATGATCTTGTAAAGAAAGCAAATGGGATCTCTGTGTCTGGAACCATCAAGAGTTTTGATGAAGAGTTTAGGTTGATGCAGAGATATTTTGATGAAATCAACAGGACATTGTCCTACCTCAATTCATCCCATTTTGACGTTAGTTACATCAGAAGCATGCTGGGAGATTTAGGTATGTTGGGGATTTTTAAAGAGTGCTGTGTACTGTAAGGTATGTTAATTATTTTTTTAAGAAAATTCTGCATTAATTAGTTCCTTCTGAGATGATTTAGTTCCTTTTGAGCTGAAGACATTACATTTGGAAGAAATACATTTTTAAAAAAATCTGCATGTCTAATAATTCATTGCTAGAATTGTGTGTTTGTTCCACTTAAAAGTAAATTTATAGTTTTTAGAATATTCTGTGCATAGTGAAAAACAGGAGATCCAAAGTGTCCTCTGGTGCATTTTAAAGAATCCTTGGCAACTTGAAAACAGAAGGCCAATAAAGGTAGCTGCCTGGACAAAATATTTAAATAATCTATCCATGATGCTGTATGTGTTGGGCTGAAAGGAACAGCTATCACAGCTTGTAGTAAACTGACAACAACCCATGTCTATTTAAAGGGTAAATCACATCCACACCCACTTGAAGAGTTAATCACATCCATGCCCACATCAAGAGTTAATCACATCCACACCCACTTATAGGGTAGATCACATCCACACCCACTTGAAGAGTTAATCACATCCACACCCACTTGAAGAGTTAATCACATCCACACCCACTTGAAGAGTTAATCACATCCATACCCACTTATAGGGTAAATCACATCCACACCCACTTGAAGAGTTAATCACATCCACACCCACTTGAAGAGTTAATCACATCCACACCCACTTGAAGAGTTAATCACATCCACACCCACTTGAAGAGTTAATCACATCCACACCCACTTATAGGGTAAATCACATCCACACCCACTTGAAGAGTTAATCACATCCACACCCACTTGAAGAGTTAATCACATCCACACCCACTTATAGGGTAAATCATATCCATACCCACTTATAGAGTAAATCATATCCATACCCACTTATAGAGTAAATCATATCCATACCCACTTATAGGGTAAATCATATCCATACCCACTTATAGAGTAAATCACATCCATACCCACTAATAGAGTAAATCATATCCATACCCACTTATAGAGTAAATCACATCCATACCCACTAATAGAGTAAATCATATCCATACCCACTTAAAGAGTAAATCACACCCACTTGAAGAGTAAATCACATCCACACCCACTTAAAAGGTAAATATTATGAAGAAGGTAAAAAACAAATTACTGGTGATGTTTTCATTTACCTGTACTATCTATATTGTTTTTTATTATCTGTGACGACCAACACATCCATATCAATATCTGTAATGAAATCCAATCTCTAGCTTTCTCAAATAAAAACAATAAACAGAAGGCCCCCATGTGCACTCATACACGCTAAAGAACACTTTGCAGTTAAAATCAAAAAGAGTAGATTATAAAATTTGGTCTCTTCTCTGGCAAGATTGTAACAAAAACCTGGCCATACCAAGTATCTCTGGCTGTGCTACGGAGTTTGTGCACATGGGTTATGGTTCTTTTCTGATTTTCTTGAGATTCTCAAAAGAAATATCTGGGCACCTATGAGTTTGTCTTGTGTGCAGTGATGATGATCCTAACAACAACAGTTTGTAATCCATGTTGTTTTTATCTTTGTCTTTGTTCTCCTATGAAGATTTTCTGTTGCAATATTGTGTTATTTTGTTTTGTCATATATTCTATTCTATTCTATTCTATTCTATTCTATTCTATTCATTGAGTCAGTTAACTGCAGATAAGTAATCCCAAATCCGCTCCATTGCCCATAACAGCATTTCTCAAATTCAGGCTGACTTTGTGTAAAGTATTGATTTTAGATACATCTGCTGTTCCTACTTAGCACTCAGGATTGACCAGACCTCTTTTCATAAATCTACTTCCTGTATCTATATGGGGGATTGGTCGGTCTCAAAGCAAGATGCCAGTCTCAAGACAGAGAGGTTGTGAGTTCAAATCCTGACTGCACCAGTTGGGATTTTTATTTGTGGTTTGTCTCTAAGGCAACCACCCCAGGTATTAACAGCTAGGCCCAGTTTGAAACTTCAGTTACTCATCGATAGAAAAAATATGAGTACCTCCGATGACAGAGTTATCTGTCTGTGTGACAAGGGACCCATGTGCACATGGCTGCCAGGAAAAAATGGATCCTTCTTCTTCTTCTCTTTTTTCCTCATTTGCCTTTCTGCATTGAAGGGAGATAATTATTTGCGGTCTTATGCGCTTCAGTTGGCCACTACTGTTATGTTTCCTGGTGTTTCTAATAATCTGTCAATCCATCTTTTTTCATGGTCGGCCCTTGGGTCTGATGTTCTTGCAACATTTATTGAAGGTCTGTTGTGTTGTGTTTTGATCTTTATGTCGTATCATGTGGCCAAACCATTTTATCTGTTTCTTTTTAATATATTCTAGGGCAGGGATTATTCCTAGCTTTTTTTCTCAGTTCTTCATGTAAGATATTATCTTACAGGCTGATTCCTGTCATTCACCTAAAACATTACATCTCTGTAGAGGTTATTTTTCTTATTGTTCTTGCAACTAGGATCCAGAACTGGCATTGGTAGCACAACGTTGGAATGAAGATTGTATTGTAGAGTGTAAAAATGATAAATGGATTAACTTGCAAAATTTAGTTCCTAGTCTCTAGGGACATCACCAGAGGTGAACGCTGGTGAATGCAAAAAACAGCTATATATATATAATTTTTTTTTTTCCAGTGTCTCGTATCACATGATATATTTGTTCATTAATTTAGAAATATGCTGGCAGACAAGACAAGAGCTCTTAACAAATTAGATAGAGACCTGAAAAGCAGTACAGGCAGAGTTAGAAGGGACAGCTTTAGGGTGGAGCTCATGAAGACCAGAGTCAGCAAACTGAGGACTTTAGCTAAAGAGTTACAGGACAATGTTACAAATGTACAGATTCAAGAAATTGGAGGTTTGGAAACCATCATGAGCATGTCATTGTTTCATTTTTTGCTTTTTTTTCCTTGTTGTTTCTCATCTTCTTCTTTCTCTTCATCTTCTTCATCTTTTTCCTCTACTTCTTATTATTTTCCTCCTATTTCTTCTTCCTCTTCTTTCTTCTTCTTCTTCTTTTCCTTTATCTTCTTTTTCTCATCCTATTTTCCTCTTCCTTCTTTACCTCTACCGTCTCCTTCTTCTCTTCCTACTCCTTTTTTTTCCCCTTGTTTTTTAAATTCTCTATTTTTTTTTTCCATTTCTTCATTTTTTTTCTGCTCTCGCAAAAACAAGAGTAATTTAAAATCTAAATGCTAAAGAGGAAACAGTATAAGAGGAAGGAAAGACAGTGGAAGAAATGGATCACTTTGTATATTTTGGGAGTTGTCTAGATCAAGAAGGGACACAGAAAGAGAAATTTTAACCAGAAAAATAAAGGCATCAATGACTTTCAGAAGCCTTGAGAAATTATTGAGATTAAAAGATCAAAACAAAAGGACAGATTAAGATCCATAACTCAGATCCATCTATCAATCTTTTGAGCCATAATCAGCCCATAGGGCATAGACTCAGATACTCTTTCTCTGTTTCAAAAATTTTCTTTCTAACAGTCTCAATCCTTGTAAAGATCTTTTATCAAATCTCGCCATTTGTCTCTGTTCTGTGCAAGCATCTCAATATCTTTGAGGGAGCCAATTCCTACTATTTTGCCTCTCTGATCAATGTTCTACTCAGTGTTTCTCTAGGTCTGCCTCTTTTTCTTCAACTTGCTGTTTCCCACTTGAGGGCTTGCTTTGCTATTCGGTTATTATCTCTTCTCATCACATGTCCAACATATGACCATCATCTTTTCTTCATTACTGAAGATATTAGTGGTTGATTGGCGATTTCTCTAATTTCCTCGTTTGTTTTGAATTCGTTCCACGCTATACCAAGTATTTTCCTTAGACATTTATTTTCGAATGATTGTCAACTTTGTTTCTATGACTTTTTTTGTTTTCCATCTCTCACATGCATATATAAGGGTTGATAGTACGTTTGATTTAAATAGTCTAAGTTTTGTTTTTGTGCTGATGAGTTTTGATTTCCATATCTTTTAAAGGCTTCTGGAAGACATTGCTACATTAAACATGATGTAACCAGATGTATTATCCACCCCTTATTATTGCATAAATAAACAATGCATAAATGGGGAAGGTTGTTGGCATCTGTCAGTAGTGTTCCAGTGATCCCCATGGTTATCGGGGAAGAACAAGAAGAAGAAGATGTATGCATGTGAGAGCTGGAAAGCAACAAAATAAATAGAGAATAAACTAGATGCCATAAAAAAATAAACGTTTAAGGAAAATATAATACAGTGAATTCAAGAGTAAAGTGCCCTGTCACGCCAAGTGACGTTTAGGGAATATGATGTTAGTAGCTATAATTTTTTATAGACCTTTGGCACATGATTTTTGGGGTAATGTTGTTGGTATTACACCTGTGCCACTTTACTAGTGCAGAAATAATAATAGCAATCAAGAAAAGAAGGTGAGCATAATTTGATCACTTCATGTGACAAGAAATAAGAAGATAATCATTGATCAAGCCCTTGAATAGAAAAATTAAAAAAGCATTAAACCTCAAGAGGCAGCAATAAGAACACTGACTAAAGAAGCAATGATAACAGGCATTGATTTTCATAATGAGACTAAAAAAAAAAAATGCCTGGAAAATGGACTTGTAGCAAGTTAGGTACACTGTGAGCCTATGTGACATCATTTGACACTAGAAGAATGATGGTGATTGTGATGATGGTTTTGTGACTTCAGTTTAATGTGAATTCTCTTACATTCCAACCATTGCTGACATATTATGAAAGTTGTACCTTCAGCCATGTGGTTTGCGTTCATCAGCTTGTACCTCTGAGAAACTAGGAACTGAATTTTGCGTGTTATCAATAATTTTAATAGCTCTTTTAATGTTGCCAGAATTGATCAAAGATGAAAGATTGTTTTTCTTTCTCCTCCTATCGACTGTTGATCAGTGTCCTATCAAGCTATATTTATGAAGCATCCATTTTATTGAAGCTGAAATATCAACATTTGAATAGAAGTGGCAAAAAGCATTGTCTATAATTAAGAGAAGACCTTGGTCATATGTTAACCATGTGATGAGAAGAGACAACAAGAGAATCTCAAAGCAGGTTCTCAAATGGGAATTAGGAGGTAAAATAAAAATAAAATAGGAACCAGTGGGTAAAAGAAAAAAAAAGCTAATCTAAAGAAACACAAGGAGCGCAATAGCTCATTGGTTAGTGTATTGGACTACAAGGTACAATCAATAGATCGGGTTCGATACTCATCGACGGCTTCCGAGTTCACCCAGCCTTGAATGGGTACCGGATTTTTTCTGGGAAAGTAAAGTGACACAGGCATAATGTTGATCACAATACCCCAAAAATCATGTGCCGAAGCTCTGTAAAAATTATGGTCGCTAACACCATATTCCCTATATGCCACTTGGCGTGATAGGGCTCTCTACTCATTCTTTGCTAGAGAAACACTAATAAGAACACTTAGATAAGAGACAATATCTGCAGGCATAAAATCTCTTGAGGATGAGAGGCTAGCCCATATCGTGGATGTGTAGTGAGATACAATGATGATCCTGTGCAAGGTCTGATACCTAATAATGTGACACAGCTCGTCGGAGATAGATCTAGAATTTCAGCCTATGTGTCATCTTCAGTTTGAAATGACAATAGATAAATAGACGTTGCTTCAAGACGTGCAGCAAAATAAGAAAGATAAGATAACAACATCTATTTCAAGTATTTGAAGCTAAAAGACAATTTTTGTTTGTGTGTGAAAAATTAACAGACATAAGCTGTGAATGACTTGTAGCATTACTTCTGCAGGTGCTTCTGATAAAATTATGGAAGCTGCACATCAATCCAGGGCAGCAAAACAACTGGTAGATAACAGCACACACATTGTGGCAGAGTCTGAGAGGCTGAGAAGGGAGACTGAGATTCTGATCAACTCAAGGTCATTTTTAATATTTAATGTTCAGGTGGATAAGTTTATAATATAAGTTTTCGATTTCTGTGTGAGGAAGTATTTCAAAATATGTTTATCTATGGTTATGGTTATGGTTATGGAAAGCCCTGGTATCACAATGTTTATCTACTCATTCATTCATTCATTTTCCTCTCAGGTCAAAGTAATACATAAGGTGGAAGTTATAGTTCTCCAAAATTGATGATCTGCTGCTAGTTCTTGGTTGTTTCTTAATCCCATGGTTCAGACTTTGCTATTAATTGTTCTGTGCAGCAATTCTCTTGGTCTACCTTGCTTTCTTTTACCAGTTGGTTTCCATGGGAATGCCTGATGGAGAAATCTTTCTTTATTTATTCTCAGCACATGACCGATGTATTTCCAACATCTTCTTATAAAGCTTGACACCTATTCTTGTTTTTATTCGTCTTTTATCTGTTCATTTGAAATGTATTCTTATGTTTGAGATCCTAAGAAGACATTTATTTTCAAAGACAATTAAGTTCCTCTCTAAAGTCTGGGTAGATTTCCAGCTTTCATATCTATATGTTAGCATCGGCATCATATAGGAGTTGAACAGTTTTTGTTCGTTTACTGAAAACTTTGGATCTCCGGATGTTCATCAGTTTATTGGTAGCATTTGATGCTAGTGTGATGCGTGTCATGATTTCTGATGTTATGTCTCCATCTCAGGACATTTTGCTGCCTAGGTAGGTACAATTTTGTCACTTTTTGTAAAATGTCATTGTTAATTGTTATATCGAGGCAAGACACCGGCCTCGAGGCAGAGAGGTTGTGGGTTCAAATTTACTGAATCTAAATATCTTGGTCTGCACATGTCTTCTAAGTTTGTTAAGGCTGTCGTGTTCTGGTTCATATTTTCCATGCATCTCCCTGCATTCTGTTTTCCTAGCTTGTTTCATGGTTGTCTTTTTTCTTTGAGTCTCTGGAGTTGGTTAGATTTGTTAAGAATATAATAACATTAACTGGTTAATCTTGATTAACTAAATTATATTCAGGTCTTAAAAAGAGAGGAAACAAAATTAAACTTGGTTTATCACAGGAATCGAGTATTTAAGGTAGTGGATGTAAGTGTTGCACAGAAACACAGTGTGTGGGTTGAAAATTTGAGTATGTGACACAAGAATTAAATGTGCACATCAATAAATGTGGATATGTTATAAGAACTGAGTGTGTGGGTTGATAAATGTGGTTGTGTTTTAAGAACTGAATGTGTGGGTGTGACACAAGAATCAAGTGTACGAGTTTTAATATGTTTATGTCACAGGAAATAAGTGTGTCAGTAAAGATATGTGCATGTGTCACAGGAACTATAGTGTACAGATATGTAGGTGTGTCACAGGAACTATAGTGTACAGATATGTAGGTGTGTCACAGGAAATAGTGTGTACAGATATGTGGGTGTGTCACAGGAACTATAGTGTACAGATATGTGGGTGTGCCACAGGAACTATAGTGTAGAGATATGTGGGTGTGTCACAGGAACTATAGTGTACAGATATGTAGGTGTGTCACAGGAACTATAGTGTACAGATATGTGGGTGTGTCACAGGAACTATAGTGTACAGATATGTGGGTGTGTCACAGGAACTATAGTGTACAGATATGTGGGTGTGTCACAGGAACTATAGTGTAGAGATATGTGGGTGTGTCACAGGAACGATAGTGTACAGATATGTGGGTGTGTCACAGGAACTATAGTGTACAGATATGTGGGTGTGCCACAGGAACTATAGTGTAGAGATATGCGGGTGTGTCACAGGAACTATAGTGTAGAGATATGTGGGTGTGTCACAGGAACTATAGTGTAGAGATATGTGGGTGTGTCACAGGAACTATAGTGTAGAGATATGTGGGTGTGTCACAGGAACTATAGTGTAAAGATATGTGGGTGTGTCACAGGAACTATATAGTTCAGATATGTGGGTGTGTCACAGGAACTATAGTGTACAGATATGTGGGTGTGTCACAGGAACTATAGTGTAGAGATATGTGGGTGTGCCACAGGAACTATAGTGTACAGATATGTGGGTGTGTCACAGGAATTATAGTGTACAGATATGTGGGTGTTTCACAGAAACTGTCTACATATATGTGGGTGTGTCACAGGAACTATAGTGTACAGATATGTGGGTGTTTCACAGAAACTGTCTACATATATGTGGGTGTGTCACAGGAATTATAGTGTACAGATATGTGGGTGCGTCAGAGTAACTATGCATACATATATGTCTGTGTGTCATGTGAAATGTGTGTACAGATATGTGGGTGTGTCACATGAATTATGTGTACTGATATGTGGGTGTGTAGGGGAAACTATATGTACAAATATACAGATGTTTCACATAAACTATATATACAGATGTGTGGCTGAACCAATCCACATTGATTTTGTTCTATCAGGCAGGACACGTTCCAAAGTCAGCTCAAAGCAGGTGCTGATGTTCTTAACCAACTGGCAACTAACATCACGAGGCTTCAAGGTGACTTATCAGAAATAAATAATTTGGTGAGTTTGGAACAATAACTAACTGCAGTGCTGCTGTAAAGCTGTGGTGCAGGGGATTGATTGAACACACTGTATGGTGCAAGTTATCCCTGTTATCTTTTTCTTATATTTTTTTTTCATTCATCATCATCATGTGCCATACCGGTTGGTGTAGGCGATCATGTCCCTCCACAATCTTCTATCTACAGTGCATCGTATCAGTTCTGTTGTTGACTGTTTTCCATGCCATGACACCAAACTATCCAGTATTTTCTCTCTTTGTCATCCGCGATCTCTCTTTCCTTCTATTTTGCCAGTTGTAACCAAGTATTCCAATTTTCCTCTTCTCATGATGTGCCCGAAAAATGTTGATTGCTTCTTTCTGATGTTTTTAAGAGCTCCCTTTTTGTGTTGGCCTCTTTGAGAACTTCCTCATTGGTCTTTTTAGCTGTCCAGGGAACTTTCAACATTCTTCTGAGAAATCCCATCTCTGTGGCCTCTAATCGTCTTTTCATTTGTTTGTCTACTGTCCATGATTTGCTTCCATAGGTCAGAATTGGTTCTATATAGCACCGATGAACTCTTTTTCTCATTTTTATTGACATAGATTTGTTGCATAAGATATTTTTCATTTTCTGAAATGCTATTTTGGCCAGAGCTATTCTGCTTTTTATTTCTGTGGTGCATCTCTTGTCTGATGTTATTATTGTGCCCAAGTATCTGAAACGTTGCACTTGTTTCAGATTTGTCTCATTTATTTTTATGCTGCATGATGGTGGTGATTGTTTCTTTGATATAACTATTACTTCTGTTTTCTTACAATTCAGACTGAGACCTTTCTTGTTGCTTTCTTCTACTATTATGTCTATCATTTCTTGTAGTTCAATCTCTGTCTCTGCTATTAAGACTGTGTCATCCGCATATCGCAAATTATTTATGTTGTGACCGTTGACTTCAATTCCTTTTTTGCCTACTATTGATCTCATAATATATTCGCTGTAAAGTGAAAACAAATCCGGTGACAGAACACAGCCTTGTCTGACTCCTTGCTTTATATATTGGAATTGTCCTGTTTGGTTGTTAATTCATATAGCTGCTGTTTGTTGCCAGTACATGTTTTTTATGATTCAATCAGATTCAATATTTTTTCAATCAGGGGTTGATTTTATGGGTAATGGCTTATTGTACAAGACTATGACTGATAGGAGAAACAAGTAATGTTAAGGTTCATTCCACACGTTATTAGTTGTATGGGGAATATGGTGTTAGTGACCATATTTTTCCATGACCAACAACTAAATTTTAGTTATTTGGTCAGCAGTATGCCAAGACTCCTATACTTCCCAGAAAAATCTCTGGTACCCATTTCTAGATGCTGGGTAAGCTGCAGAGCCTTGTTGGACAGAAAAAGAAAAGTGTCACTTCTGGGAATTTGGAATCTTCTGATCAGAGCCATCTAAAATCCAATGACTCTATTGTGACTGATGACTAATGGCTGGCGGCTGATTGCTGATGAGTGGTGGATGATAACTAATGGCTGATGGTAGAGATCAATAATTTTCTACACAAAAAATCTCATTTCTTCAAAGTGCTCTGTCCACAGGAAGGACACCACTGAAAACAAACGACTACTGCTTTGAAGTTAGCATCGGGAAATAGAGAAGCTGTAGGAGACACAACCATAGACTGTGTGGGCACAACAGGCTACAAGAAGGAGAACTTCTACATTAAACCACGATCCAGCTTGCCAAAGACAGAGTGTGATAGCCACAGCTCATGCTTGAAGAAAAAGGCAGGGCATCCTTCCAAAAACATGACTTTTGATGATGTGACTGACTTATTTCATGAATTTGTGTTATTCCTATCATAACAGGACAGCAAATAAAGTTACTATGATTAAATTACTTAAACTAAGGTCACCTTTGTCTATATCCCTGGCCATGCAGGAGTATGAGGAAATGAAAGATTGGACAGGTTGGCTAGCTGCGCTGTTGTTGAAGACGGTCAACTAATGGATTGGGCAGACATCATCAATGTCCTCTGAGATGTGGGTAGGGCACAGGACTTTGACAACCACGAGTCCACATCACTCCTTCGGATGAAAGAGATGGTAGTTAAGATGGGCACAGTCAGAAATGAGAAACTTAGTGGGCATATAAGAAGACTTATCAACCAACACAGAACTGGAGTCGTCAGTCGTTGGATGCTGCGGGAATTTCCTGAGGAGGGGATCTGAGCACCTACTGACATGTTTTGAGTGCAATGATGATGACCCGCAAATAATTCAATAACTTAAACACAAAAGTTAAAAAATGTCTTCATGGAAAGATATTTTTAAATTATGATAATACAGATAATTGTTCCTGGCACAGACTTCATCATTTTTCTGAAAATAAAGGGTATCAACACTTTGATCTACTGCAGGTCTGTGGTCAGCCGGCTGCCCCGTGTTCTGTTCTATGTGGAGGTGGTGGATGTGGCCGATGTGGTGGAGATGGTTGTTCTGGTGTTGTTACAATATCACAAGGAGCTTTAACTGTTACCAAGAAAACTGAGGAAATCCTTGATGCCAAAAGCAAGAATGCAACACATTACCTTCTACCAAGGGTAGGATTGTCCATATGTTCTTTGTGTCCATATGTTGTTTGTGTCCATATGTTCTTTGTGTCCATATGTTGTTTGTGTCCATATATTCTTTGTGTCCATATGTTGTTTGTGTCCATATCTTCTTTGTGTCCATATGTTCTTTGTGTCCTTATGTGTAAAATGTAGTGTTATTGTTCAAGTTAAGATAAACATAAAATGTTATTAAGCAGCTAAACTAATAGAGAGTCAAGCCAGACGTGAGATTCCTTATCATACGAAACACATATTAGAAGAGGATAAGGGAGAAGAGCAGGAGGCAGGCCCAGAGAGATTGACAGACGTCAGCAAAGAAACACTACAACATCAATTGACAATGATTGAAGCCACCAAAAGTGTGAAAACCAGAATTTGTATCCCCCTCAACACTCAAATAGGTACAAGAGGAAGCAAAGAAAGAAAGAAGAAAGAACTACAGTTGGTCTAATGGTGCAGTTATAATTCTATGTGAGCTAAAACTCTTTGTAGAATTATGGTTATAGTTAGTCGAAGACTCCGGTATCACTGCAAATGAATTAAAATCCATAATTTCTCCACTGCCTGTACCAATGGAAGCATCCAAATTAAAACTCATCTCATTGAAGTGTCCAAATAAAGACAGGAGCTGCAGTTCCCATCATAGCAGCTACAGCATGCACCAAACAACATTAGGCCAAGCAGCATCAAATTATATATAAACCAATCAGAGGACCACAAGCCCCAAATCAGGATGCCTTTCATAATATGAATAGATGTGAACAAGTTATCATTATACGTCTCAGAACAGGACACAATCGACTCCATAGTCACATGTATACAAAATTCAAGATCGACACATCAACTACTTGTACATGTGGACAGACTGCTGAACACATACTTCGAGATTGCACAGAATATAGTAGACTAAAGAAAATCCATTGGCCCACAGATACAACACTACAGACAAAACTATATGGGCCACTGCAAGAGTTACAAAAGACAGTAAAATTTATACAGGAAACGACATTGCAGATATAGACAATACTTTGGATGAACAAAAGATAGATAGAAATTATATATAAAACTTAGGTTCAAATTCTGGCTGGATGACTCACTTTCATTTTTAAATCTTTGTCCCTGTGTGTTGTATGTTCTCCAGCAACAAGGAGAAAAATACTTTGTAGTTCTTTGCTCTACATTTGTAGTTCTTATCAATAATTCATCCAAAATAACAAAGAAGATTGAGAGAAAACTGAATGCTTTTGAAGATAAAGCATAAGAAGAATACTCTGTGTACAATGGAAAGAATTCAAGACCAATATAGAGATAGGAGAAATGACCATGCAGCCAACATGCAATCATCTACAATTAGAAAGAGAAGAGGGACAGTTGTCGCTGAGAAGAGACAAAAAGAGAATTGAAAAACTGGCTTTTCTATGAGAAATATCAGGATACAAAAAGAGAGGAAAACCCAGAGAGACACTGAAAAGAACACTTGTAAGAGAAATAAAGTTAACAGGCATAGACCTATTAGATCAAACATCTCACACAGAGTAGAGATAGGTGGCAGAAAACACTACAATCCTTATGTGATGTCTAGCAGTATGTGAAGGATCAAGTTCATTGCTCCTTGGTTGGCGTCTTCTGTTGTGTCAGTATAAGGTGTCTCAAGTGTTCCAGTTATCAGCCTTCTTGGGAGGGTGTCCTGTTGGTCTATTATTGTTTTCACCTTTGTTGACAGTTGTGTTGTTCATCACAGTTCGCTGTTTCTGTCTTGCCACATAGCCCAACAATTTAATGTATTATTCACTAAATCATTTGTAAAAGTAAAGTACCCCCGTCACACCAAGTGGCGTATAGGGAAATATGGTGTTAGTGACCCTATATTTTACTAACCTTCAGCACATGATTTTTGGGGTAATGTGGTCAGTATTACGCCTGTGCTGCTTTACTTTCCCAGAAAAAAATCTGGTACCCATTTAAGGCTGGGTGAACCCAGAATCCGTCGATTGGGATCGAACCCTACCCTTGTCCTTTGTAGTCCAGTTCACTAACCACTGAGCTATCGCGGCTCCCTACTAAATCATTTGAGCAAAGAAAATTTAATTAAATTGAAACAAACCAGTGAAGATTGCTGCTTAGGAGCAGTAATAGCCACCATGTCACAGTTGACTTTGGATTTTGCAGAGCCCCTAGGAAATGTTATTTTTATCATTTCTTTCGCTGTGTATTCTCTTTTTCTATTAATCTTTCTGCTTCTTGTTTGAGTTGGAGCTTTAGAGTGTGTTTCCAAAGATTAAGGTCTACAGCTATCTCTTCCCAGGTTGCAGGGTTTATGTAACGAGAAGAAGATTGATGCTTAAGATTTAAAAATTGGCTTGTTCCTAAATAGAAATAAGAAAAGTATAAAAATATGACCTTGATATATCTTGCTAAAAGACAATTTCAGATAAAATGATTCTTCGTAGTGCTGTGTTATACTATGTATACTACTTTTTGTATTATTTGACTTGTTAATTATTACAATTTATCTGGACACTGGTTTAACTTGACAATGGTTGAAGCGGCCAGAAGGGCACTAGCTAGAACTTTGTATCTTCCTCAACAATCGAAGCGGTAGAAGAGAAAGTAAAGAAAAACTGAAAAGAATGTCTTAGCTACTAGCAGTAGTGTTGTCTTTTCAATTCTCCTACTGGAGAATTAAATCAATGATTGACTAATGTTAGATTCAATGGAGAATTAAATCAATGATTGACTAATGTTAGATTCACTAGAGAATTAAATCAATGATTGACTAATGTTAGATTCACTAGAGAATTAAATCAATGATTGACTAATGTTAGATTCAATGGACAATTAAACCAATGATTGACTAATGTTAGATTCACTAGAGAATTAAATCAATGATTGACTAATGTTAGATTCACTGGAGAATTAAATCAATGATTGACTAATGTTAGATTCACTAGAGATTTAAATCAATGATTGACTAATGTTAGATTCACTAGAGAATTAAATCAATGATTGACTAATGTTAGATTAACTAGAGAATTAAATCAATGATTGACTAATGTTAGATTCATTGGAGAACTAAATCAATGATTGACTAATGTTAGATTCACTGGAGAATTAAATCAATGATTGACTAATGTTAGATTCACTAGAGAATTAAATCAATGATTGACTAATGTTAGATTAACTAGAGAATTAAATCAATGATTGACTAATGTTAGATTCACTACAGAAATAAATCAATGATTGACTAATGTTAGATTCACTAGAGAATTAAATCAATGATTGACTAATGTTAGATTCACTAGAGAATTAAATCAATGATTGATTAATGTTAGATTCACTGGAGAACTAAATCAATGATTCACTAATATTAGATTCACTAGAGAATTAAATCAATGATTGACTAATGTTAGATTCACTAGAAAATTTAATCAATGATTGACTAATATTAGATTCACTAGAGAATTAAATCAATGATTGACTAATGTTAGATTCACTAGAGAATTAAATCAATGATTAACTTATGTTAGATTCACTAGCGAATTAAATCAAAGTTTGACTAATGTTAGATTAACTAGAGAATTAAATCAATGATTGACTAATGTTAGATTCACTAGAGAATTAAATCAATGATTGACTAATGTTAGATTAACTAGAGAATTAAATCAATGATTGACTAATGTTAGATTCACTAGAGAATTAAATCAATGATTACTAATGTTAGATTAACTAAAGAATTAAATCAATGATTGACTAATGTTAGATTCACTAGAGAATTAAATCAATGATTGACTAATATTAGATTCATTGGAGAATTAAATCAATGATTGACTAATGTTAGATTAACTAGAGAATTAAATCAATGATTGACTAATATTAGATTCACTAGAGAATTAAATCAATGATTGACTAATGTTAGATTCACTAGAGAATTAAATCAATGATTGACTAATGTTAGATTCACTAGAGAATTAAATCAATGATTGACTAATGTTAGATTCACTAGAGATTTGAATCAATGATTGACTAATGTTAGATTCATTGGAGAATTAAATCAATGATTGACTAATGTTAGATTAACTAGAGAATTAAATCAGTGATTGACTAATGTTAGATTCATTGGAGAATTAAATCAATGATTGACTAATGTTAGATTAACTAGAGAATTAAATCAATAATTGACTAATGTTAGATTCATTGGAGAATTAAATCAATGATTGACTAATGTTAGATTAACTAGAGAATTAAATCAATGATTGAAAAATGTTATATTAACTAGAGAATTAAATCAAAGATTGACTAATGTTAGATTCACTAGAGAATTAAATCAATGATTGACTAATGTTAGATTCACTGGAGAACTCTATCAATGATTGACTAATGTTAGATTCATTGGAGAATTAAATCAATGATTGACTAATGTTAGATTCACTAGAGAATTAAATCAATGATTGACTAATATTAGATTCATTGGAGAATTAAATCAATGATTGACTAATGTTAGATTAACTAGAGAATTAAATCAATGATTGACTAATATTAGATTAACTAGAGAATTAAATCAATGATTGACTAATGTTAGATTCACTAGAGAATTAAATCAATGATTGACTAATGTTAGATTAACTAGAGAATTAAATCAATGATTGACTAATGTTAGATTCATTGGAGAACTAAATCAATGATTGACTAATGTTAGATTCACTGGAGAATTAAATCAATGATTGACTAATGTTAGATTCACTAGAGAATTAAATCAATGATTGACTAATGTTAGATTAACTAGAGAATTAAATCAATGATTGACTAATGTTAGATTCACTACAGAAATAAATCAATGATTGACTAATGTTAGATTCACTAGAGAATTAAATCAATGATTGACTAATGTTAGATTCACTAGAGAATTAAATCAATGATTGACTAATGTTAGATTCACTGGAGAACTAAATCAATGATTCACTAATATTAGATTCACTAGAGAATTAAATCAATGATTGACTAATGTTAGATTCACTAGAAAATTTAATCAATGATTGACTAATATTAGATTCACTAGAGAATTAAATCAATGATTGACTAATGTTAGATTCACTAGAGAATTAAATCAATGATTGACTTATGTTAGATTCACTAGCGAATTAAATCAAAGTTTGACTAATGTTAGATTAACTAGAGAATTAAATCAATGATTGACTAATGTTAGATTCACTAGAGAATTAAATCAATGATTGACTAATGTTAGATTCACTAGAGAATTAAATCAATGATTGACTAATGTTAGATTCACTAGAGAATTAAATCAATGATTGACTAATGTTAGATTAACTAGAGAATTAAATCAATGATTGACTAATGTTAGATTAACTAGAGAATTAAATCAATGATTGACTAATGTTAGATTCACTAGAGAATTAAATCAATGATTGACTAATGTTAGATTCACTAGAGAATTAAATCAATGATTGACTAATGTTAGATTAACTAGAGAATTAAATCAATGATTGACTAATGTTAGATTCACTGGAGAACTAAATCAATGATTGACTAATGTTAGATTCACTAGAAAATTTAATCAATGATTGACTAATATTAGATTCACTAGAGAATTAAATCAATGATTGACTAATGTTAGATTCACTAGAGAATTAAATCAATGATTGACTTATGTTAGATTCACTAGCGAATTAAATCAAAGTTTGACTAATGTTAGATTAACTAGAGAATTAAATCAATGATTGACTAATGTTAGATTCACTAGAGAATTAAATCAATGATTGACTAATGTTAGATTAACTAGAGAATTAAATCAATGATTGACTAATGTTAGATTCACTAGAGAATTAAATCAATGATTGACTAATGTTAGATTCACTAGAGAATTAAATCAATGATTACTAATGTTAGATTAACTAGAGAATTAAATCAATGATTACTAATGTTAGATTAACTAGAGAATTAAATCAATGATTGACTAATGTTAGATTCACTAGAGAATTAAATCAATGATTGACTAATGTTAGATTCATTGGAGAATTAAATCAATGATTGATTAATGTTAGATTCACTAGATAATTAAATCAATGATTGACTAATGTTAGATTCACTGGAGAACTAAATCAATGATTGACTAATGTTAGATTCACTAGAGAATTAAATCAATGATTGACTAATGTTAGATTAACTAGAGAATTAAATCAATGACTAATGTTAGAATTTATCAATAATTTAATCTTGTTAGCTCTTCATTTCTCTCACTTATGGTGAATCCCAGCAATAAATCTATCTATCTATCTATCTATTGACCTTTCGAGCCGTAGCCGGCCCATAGGGCGTAGACCAAGATACTCCTTCTCTTATCTAAATTTTTATTCTAGCAGTTTTCAATTCATTTAAAGATATTTTATCAAATCTCGCTATTTGTCTCTGTTCTGTACAATCTCATTGAGGGTGCCGATTCCTGCTGCTCCTGCCTCTCTCATCAATGTTCTTCTCTGGGCCTTTCTCTTTTCCTCTTACCTGTTGTTTCCCACATGAGGGCTTCCTTTGCTATTTGGTTATTATCTCTTCTCATCACATGTAGCAATAAATAGCTAATATAAATTCATTGAGTAATTTGTCAATAATTTGATCTTGTTTTAGATCTTCATACTTCTCATTTGTGGATAATCCCTTCAATAATTGGCTAATGTTGGTTCTTCATTCTGTCTACATTTAGATTTATTTATTATTATTATTTGTTTAGATAGTTTTAGATTGTTTGAACATTACATTTTCTTCTCAATTATAAAATTGGATTTTAAAAATTGCTGTTTTAGATATACAATCTGTGATTTAACTCGTTCCGTATGGAAAATTTTTATCGATGCAACGGACGAGATTTCAGAGACAAAATTGTTCATGGTTTTAAAAACCAATCTACATATTTATATTTATCTAACATATAACATATTATATATGAATTTTTAGATAATTAAACAAGGAATTAGATTTCACCAATAACAAAATGATACAAAACATGCAAAAAGAATATGGTTTGATGACAGTTCACACTAATCAAATTGAGAGTGGCACACTACTCGGCGAAATGTATGCAGCCGAGATCAGCATGGCGCAAGGTGCGGCGAAGCGTACAGAAAGAGTTAACACATATTTTCACAATAAGATGTACATCTATGTTGATTACAAAAACAAGTTTCAACAATAAGGCATACAATTTTTATTTCACTAGCGAAAAGTACTCTTCCTAGTTTATTCAGGTATATGAAATTATATTTTGTGTCTATTCGTATATATAAAATTATATTATGTTGAGAATACCATGGACAGCTAAGAAGAGTAATGAAAACGTTCTGAAAGATGCCAAAAAAAAAAGAGAGCTAATATCCAATATTAGGAAGAAACAATTGCCATTTTTTGGCCATGCAATGAGAAGGGAACAGCTGGAATATATTGTGACAAATGGGAAAATTGAGAGACGAAGAAATAGAGGGAAGCAAAGAGAAAAAATACCAGGCAGCTTAAGAGAATGGCTTTGCAGAAGGTCAGCAACATAAATGATAAATAACTGTAGAGTTCAAAAGTTATGGAGAGACATGATCACCTACACCAGTAGTTTTGGTACTTGATGATGATGATGAAATATATTCTTATTTGCATACTTAAGTGCAAACATTTACATGTTAATGTTTTCTTCATTTAGATCCAAGGGGCCAGACGTGATGCTGAAGATGCCAAATCAAATGCTCAGATGGCCTTCAATGAAGCAGTTAAGGTTAAAAACATAACAGAAGCTACGAGGGTTCACGTAGTGGACATGTTACAGAGAATAAGACATTTTCTGTTGGGTGGGAACACTAGTTCCCCTACTAGCGTGGAACAGGTTTGTGTTCAAGAAATCATTTGTGGACCAATAATTGTGTTCTATACCTATCTTTGTACCAACCTACCTACATAGCTAACCTATCTACCTATCTATCTATCCATCTATCATATCCATCCATCCGACATATCCATCCATTCATCCCATCCTTCTCATCATTTCCATCCCTCCCATCCTTTCCATCCATCCATCTATCCATCCATCCATCCATCCATCCATCCATCCATCCATCCATCCTTTCCATCCATCCATCCATCTGCCCATCCATCCATCCGTCCATACATCCATCCTTTCCATCCATCCATCCATCCATCCTTCCATCCCTCCCATCCTTTCATCCCTCCCATCCATCCATCCATCCCATCCATCCATCCATCCATCCTTCCTCCCTACCTCATTTCATCTCCCTCACTCCCTCGCTCCCTTCCTTCCTTCAAGCCAAAGATGACACATAAGGCAGAAATTCTAGATTCCCCATGTCCAGTGATCTTTATTACATATCTGGTCTTGTGCAGGATCTGTATTGTATATCGCCCCATGTCCCTGTTCTGAGAGAGTCTCTCAACCACTGCAAAGAGCTGACTCCTGGTGTTTTTGCATCTTGTCTCAGTGTTCTATTTAGTGTTTCTCTAGGTCTGCCTCTTTTTCTTTTACCCTCTAGTTCACATTTCAAGGCTTGCTTTGAGATTCTCTTGTTGTCTCTTCTCTTCACATGGTCGACTGGGTGGTCTCGAGGCAAGATGCTGGTCATGATACACACAGAGAAGTTGTAAGTTCAAATCACAGCTGCACCAGTTTGGATATTTATCTGTGATTTCTCTCTGCAGCAACCACCTCCAGTCTTAGCAGCGAGGCCCGGCTTGAAAGGTCAATTACTCATCAACGAAAAAAATATGAGTACCTCCAAAGATGGAGTTACCTGCCTGTGCAGCGAGGAACCCCTGTGCATACAGCTGCCGGGGAAAAATGAATTAACACACAAAATTCAGTTCCTGGTCTCTAGTTAAATAATGATATCTCATTTGTCTTGTTTGAATTCTGTTAAATAATTATTTCTTCATCTTCACCTGTTGAGAATTTTCATTATTTGATTTTTTTTATGTCCACCCAAAACTTCTAATTCTTCTAAAAATCCACATTTCAGGAGCTTCAACTTTCTTTTCTGTTTTCTTGTTCAATGTTCATGCACCATTCAAGTATTTTGTGTAGAAATCTTGATCATGATCCTTCCAGTGTTGCTAGACATCACGTGACTTGCTAGACATGACATGACTAACTTGCTAGACATCACATGACTAACTTGCTAGACATCACATGACTTGCTAGACATCACGTGACTTGCTAGACATCACATGACTATCTTGCTAGACATCACATGACTAATTTGCTAGACATCACATGACTAACTTGCTAGACATCACGTGACTTGCTAGACATCACATGACTAACTTGCTAGGCATCACGTGACTTGCTAGACATCATGTGACTTGCTAGACATCACGTGACTTGCTAGACATCATGTGACTTGCTAGACATCACATGACTGACTTGCTAGATATAACGTGACTTGCTAGACATCACATGACTGACTTGCTAGATATAACGTGACTTGCTAGACATCACGTGGCTTGCTAGACATCACGTGACTTGTTAGACATCACATGACTGACTTGCTAGACATCACGTGATTTGCTAGACATCACGTGACTTGTTAGACATCACGCAACTTGCTAGACATCACATGCTTTGCTAGACATCACATGATTTGCTAGACATCACATAAGACTTGTAGTGTTTTTTCGCCATAAACCTCTATTCTTGGTGAAATGTTCGATCTTATCCTACGAGTCTATGCCTGCCAACTTTGCTTCTCTTATAAGTGTTCATTTTAGTATTTCTTTAGGTCTCCTTTTCCTGTATCCTGATGTTTCCCATAGAAAATCCTGTTTTTAAATTCCTATCTTGTCTCTTGGGAGCCGCGATAGCTCAGTGGTTAGTGAACTGGACTGCAAAGAACAAGGGGTAGGGTTCGATCCCAATCGACGGCTTCCGGGTTCACCCATCCTTAAAATGGGTACCGGATTTTTTTCTGGGAAAGTAAAGTGGCACAGGCGTAATACCGACCACATTACCCCAAAAATCATGTGCTGAAGGTCTGTAAAATATAGGGTCACTAACACCATATTTCCTTATACGCCACTTGGCGTGAGGGGGTACTTTACTTTTACTTTTTTATGTTGTCTCTTCTCAGTACATGCCTGACATACATCCATCTTCTCTTTCTAATTGTCGACGAGACAATTGGTTGCATAGATATAAGAAGGTAAAGAGCCCCGTCAGGCCAAGTGGCATATAGGGAATATGGTGTTAGTGACTATAATTTTTATAGACCTTCAGCACATGATTTTTGGGGTAATGTGGTCGGCATAACGCCTATCCCACCTTTTTTTTTACTTTCTCAGAAAAAATCCAGTACTCATTTAAAGCTGGGTAAACCTGGAAGCCATTGAACCCGAACTGTCATGCTTTGTAGTCCAATTCACTAGCCACTGAACTATCACAGCTCCCTTGCATATAATACTTTATTATTCTCAGGTTTATTCTTGATCATTTTACTTCGATGTGAGTGCGGTTAACAATAATTTTTTGCCTTTCATATTCTTTTGTTTACTTTCTATCATTTGTTCTCACATGTCTAAGACAGCTTTCAACTCTCTAGATTCTTCTGTTGACTTGTGTCTCACACTTTCTATCATTTGTTCTCACATGTCTAAGACAGCTCTCAACTCTCTAGATTCTTCTGTTGACTGGTGTCTCACACTTTCTATCATTTGTTCTCACATGTCCAAGACAGCTCTCAACTCTCTAGATTCTTCTGTTGACTGGTGTCTCACACTTTCTATCATTTGTTCTCACATGTCTAAGACAGCTCTCAACTCTCTAGATTCTTCTGTTGACTTGTGTCTCACACTTTCTATCATTTGTTCTCACATGTCCAAGACAGCTCTCAACTCTCTAGATTCTTCTGTTGACTTGTGTCTCACACTTTCTATCATTTGTTCTCACATGTCTAAGACAGCTCTCAACTCTCTACATTCTTCTGTTGACTTGTGTCTCACACTTTCTATCATTTGTTCTCACATGTCTAAGACAGCTCTCAACTCTCTAGATTCTTCTGTTGACTTGTGTCTCACACTTTCTATCATTTGTTCTCACATGTCTAAGACAGCTCTCAACTCTCTAGATTCTTCTGTTGACTGGTGTCTCACACTTTCTATCATTTGTTCTCACATGTCTAAGACAGCTCTCAACTCTCTAGATTCTTCTGTTGACTGGTGTCTCACACTTTCTATCATTTGTTCTCACATGTCCAAGACAGCTCTCAACTCTCTAGATTCTTCTGTTGACTGGTGTCTCACACTTTCTATCATTTGTTCTCACATGTCCAAGACAGCTCTCAACTCTCTAGATTCTTCTGTTGACTGGTGTCTCACACTTTCTATCATTTGTTCTCACATGAGAGAAGCCATCTGCCAAGCCATTCTCTTAAGCTGTCTGTAATTTTTTTCTTTGCTTCCCTTTATCTCTTCGTCCCTCAATTTTTCCAGTTGTTACAATATATTCCAGTTGTTCTTTTCTCATTCATCATCATCAAGTACCATGCCTACTGGCGTAGGTGATCATGTCTCTCCACAACTTTCGATCTCGGTAGCTATTTATCATTTCTGTTATTGACCTACTGCCAAGCCATTCTCTCAAGCTGTCTGTTATTTTTTCTCTTTGCTTCCCTCTATCTCTTTGTCCCTCAATTTTTCCAGTTGTTACAATATATTCAAGATGTTCTCTTCTCATTACATGGCCAAAAAATGATGATTGTCTCTTCCTAATATTGGAAATTAGCTCTCTTTTTGCCTAGACCTTTCTGATCTTGACCTTATCTCTTATATTTATTATTAACAGTATTTGTATTAAAGGACTCAGCCTTAATAGCAAAAAGACAGAGGTAATGGTAACAACAAAGAAAAGGGAATTCCCAAAAACCTCCCACTAGCGTGATGTTTTCAGCTGTGCGGTCAAGGATGGTTGTGGGTAGAGTGAAATCGGCCGTCTATAGCTCCTATTGCTGAAAATGTCACGATAGAAGGAGGGTTTTCAGGATTTATTTTCTGCCTGCGGGCCTTAGTATATTTATAGTTGGTTGTGGCTAACTCAAGACTTCAACACACGACAGTAACTATCATCACAAGAAATATCTTATATATAATGTATTTATTCCCATCTTGTGATATCAGTGCCAAACATGATCATTCACAAATAAATGCTTGAAAGATAAATACAACCACAAAGTTTAGATGTTTAAGAAAGTGCTTCGAGTGACCAGAAGGGACAGATTTAGAAATGATGTTATAAAAGAGAGATTAGGCTTTAGATCATTATGTTATAAAAGAGAGATTATGCTTTAAATCATGATGTGATAAAAGAGAGATTAGGCTTTAGATCATTATGTGATAAAAGAAAGATTAGGCTTTAAATCAATTCTAAACTATATGCAGAAACAGATGATTGTAGACAATCAGGCATTAAAACATGAAAAAATGGAGGACTTACAAGAACACTAAAATAGACTCAACAGCACAGGTACAAAATACAACATGAAAATCAACATTAACAAAACAGAAGTCATGAATATCACAAAAGAGAACCAAAATATTAATATAACTATAGGCGGCATACAGATAAAACCAGTAGAGGAATTTAAATACACAGGAAGTCTAGTGACAAATGACAATTCACAAACAGCAAAAATAGACTCAAGATACAACAAAGCTTGCCAAATCATTGGACAGTTATAACCACTATTATCCAACAAGGAAATAGAGAAAAAACGGGCACTCTACAATAAAATCTTCATCCCAACGTTGCGCTACCAATGCCAGTCCTGGACCCTTGATGCAAGAACAGGAAGAAAAATAACCTCTACTGAGATGAAATGTGTTAGACGAATGACAGGAAACAGCCTGAGAGATAAGATCAGAGATGAAGAACTGAGAAAAAGCTAGGAATAACCCCTGTCATAGAATACATAAAGAAGCAACAGATGATCAAATTACAACACAACAAGGCTTCAATAAACGTTGTGAGAACACCAGACCCAAGGCCAACCACGTAAAAGATGAATCGACAGAATATTGGAAACACTAGGAAAGATAACAGCAGCAGAGGTGAACAGAGGAGCAAAAGAAAAGACTGCAAATTATATCTCCCCTCAATGCTGAAAGGCAAATGAGGAAGGAAAGAAGATCTGAAAAGAATGTCAAAATATTCTGTGCATACAAAACAAATATTATAAGAGGAAATAGAAGAAGAGCCCAAAGTAGACTCAGGGTAAGATGAACTGACAACATCCAAGAAATATTACAACATCATTTGACAATGGTTGAGGCTGTCAGAGGGGAAGCAGAAGCACCTGCGACCTGCGTTCGCAATAGCAGGTTTGGCGCACCATCAGCTGACCAAGACCTATCAGTTCTACCTCCTCGTGGTCTCCCCCGGTAACAATCTGCGTCAAAACAGACTGGCTAACAGAAGCTAGGATCGCCGTGTTCCCTGTAGTGGTGGCTGTTACTGATATAGAGGACCCAGTATTACAGTACCTCTGGGCTGGACTAGTAGTTTCCCAGCAGAGCCTAGGATAGACGAACTCCAACTTCTCCATTAAGAGCCGGGAATGTCAAGAAAGCCATTATGACCCGCCACATCAAATAAGTCAAAGGTCATCCTGCCCGCATCAGCTCGTGACATTCCATCAACATCAACAGGCTGTCAGAAGGTCAAGAACTAGAAATTTGTACCTTCCTCAACATCCGAAGGGGTATAAAAGGAAGTGAAGAAAGTGAGAGAGACTCCTATTAATATTTATATTTAATCTTCATCTGCTGCATTTCATATAATGTACAAAACAGTGGTAAATAAAGCAATTAAAGTCAGAATCTGTGTCAAGTTCATTTGGACTAATTGCTTGGACTGTCTCTCTCCTTAGGTGGCCCTGGATGTTTTATCGTGGAAGATTCCCATGGAATTAGAACATATTCAGAAGATAACAACAAAGATCAACCATGTTGTGGGCACAATCACTGGTTTTGAGAAAGTGCTGAATGAGACAGCAGAGAACCGGGCAGTAGCAGGATTGCTGAAACAGCAGGCGGAGGAGGTTCTGTATGTGCATTCTTCTTGACAATCCTAATATATTAATGTTTGCTTCATTTTCTACGTATTAAAAATTCATTCATTCATTTTGCTCTCGGACCGAAGACGGCACACAGGGCGGAAGATACAGTTCTCCATGATTGACGATCTGCTGCTAGTTCTTGGTTGTTTCCTGGTCCCTTGATTGAGTATTCTCTAGTAATTGTTCTGCATAACAATTCTCTTGTCTACCTTGTTTTCTTTTACCAGATGGTTTCCACAGGAATGCCTGAAAGGAGATCTTTCTTTATTTTCAGCACACGACTGATGTATTTTCAACACCACCTTCTTTATAAACTCGACACATGTTCTTGTTTTGATCCATCGCTTATCTGTTCATTTGAAATGTATTCTTTCCAACTTATATTTGAGATCCTATGAAGATATTTGTGTTTTTTTAATTGGTTCTTTAAATTGTTCTGAGACAACACCTAGATTCTAGTGCTTTGTTGTTGCACCATCAATGTGTACATACTTTGTCATCTGTGGAGGTGATGGAGCATTAATGGCTTTTACCTGAAGTGATGCTAACCTTTACAATGATGAACAAAATCAAGCACATCAGTGACTATCAGTTAGTAAGTTAATTTATTAGTTGGTTAGTTACTACGTTACTCACTACTCTATCCTCATCACCCATGAAACAACTGTCCTTAAGCGTTCAGATCTCTTCCCAGTAAATCTTCCAGTGTAAAACAATAAACTGATTCACAACTCTTCCCCAGCAAATCTTCCAGTGTCAAACAATAAACTGATTCACAACTCTTCCCCAGCAAATCTTCCAGTGTCAAACAATAAACTGATTCACAACTCTTCCCCGACAAACCTTCCAGTGTCAAACAATAAACTGATTCACAACTCTTCCCGACAAACCTTCCAGTGTCAAACATAAACTGATTCACAACTCTTCCCCAGCAAATCTTCCAGTGTCAACAATAAGCTGATTCACAACTCTTCCCCAGCAAATCTTCCAGTGTCAAACAATAAGCTGATTCACAACTCTTCCCCAGCAAATCTTCCAGTGTCAAACAATAAGCTGATTCACAACTCTTCCCCGACAAACCTTCCAGTGTCAAACAATAACTGATTCACAACTCTTGCCCGACAAACCTTCCAGTGTAAAACATAAACTGATTCACAACTCTTCCCCGGGTGTCCGGTTAGCGCAATCGATAGGCGGTTGGCTTACCACGGCAACAGCCGGGGTTCGTTCCCTGGCGAGGACACCTGGGTTTGACTAATTCCCTAAAAATTAGTGGGAGCCGCGATAGCTCAGTGGTTAGTGAACTGGACTACTACGGACATGGGGTAGGGTTCGATCCCAACCGACGGCTCCGGGTTCACCCAGCCTTAAATGGGTACCGGATTTTTTCTGGGAAAGTAAAGCAGCACGGGCGTAATACCGACCACATTACCCCAAAAATCATGTGCTGAAGGTCTGTAAAATATAGGGTCACTAACACCATATTTCCCTATACGCCACTTGGCGTGACGGGGGGTACTTTACTTTTACTTTTACAACTCTTCCCCAGCAAATCTTCCAGTGTCAAACAATAAACTGATTCACAACTCTTCCCCGACTCTCCTCAAAACTCTCATGAATTTAGGCACATCCATCTTGACTAACATGAAGATTCGGGAGTCACACCAGGGCTGCAGATTCATGAACAGCATCAAAATAGTTATCATCTCGCCCTTCTTATCATATACTGTTTGGGATAAACAAATGTATTCTAGTGCTTCATTGACTACCGTTGAAAAACATATACACATATTTTATAGTACTTTTGATTTAATGTTATTTTCTTTTTTAAAAATTCTACAATTTATATGTCTTTTGAAAAAAAAAAGACACAGAATGGTTTGGAAAGTATTTGTTGAAGACGTATGCTTCAAGGGAGCTGAAAGGAAGATGAAGAAAAATACTTGTATTTCAATAAAATCTTTGGTAGCCACAGAAATATATTTTTTGCAGAAGAATGTTGGGAATACCATGGACAGATAAAAAGAATAATGAGGGTGTTCTTGAAGAGGCAAGAACAAAAAAGATAACTTATTAATATCAGAAGAATCAATTATCATTTTTGTTTAGGCATGTAATGAGAAAGCTGGGAGATTTTAATAACATTTAAGGAAGATGAAATAGATGAAAACAGAAGAAATGTCAGGCAGTTCAAAAACTATAGTTTTGTAAGAAGTAAATAAAAGAACTGATAACAGCTGTACAGATAGAAAGTTATGGAGAAACATGATCACCTATGCTGTATTGATGAATATTCAGTTTACTTTGCATGCGTTTTTTAGAATAAAACGTTTTTTTTTATTTCGTTTAAATTTATTATACATATTTTTATAAGAATGTGCATCTGCAGCACATATAAATGCATAAATTTAATATGATTTATCAAAAAATGACTCAAATTTATTTATTTTTCTCTTGCGCTAAAGATGGTATATAGGGTGAAAGTCATAGTTCTCCACAATTGATGATTTGCTCCTAGTTCTTGTAGATCTTGGTAGTTTCTTACTCCCTTGGTTGAGCCTTCCCTAGTAATTGTTTTACTTAGCAATTCTCTTTGTCAGCCTTATTTCTTTTACCAGATGGTTTCCACATGAATACCTGATGGGGGGATCTTTCTTCATTCATTCTCAGCACTTGGTGAATATATTTCTAATGTTTTCTTCTTATCTTTATCAATCATCATCAAGTACCATGCCTGCTGGCTTATGTGATGCTTTTCCACAATTTTCAATCTCGACAGTTATTTATCATTTCTGTTGTTGACCTTCTGCCAAGTGATTTTCTTAAGCTGTCTGGTAAATTTTCTCTTTGGTTCCCTCTATCTCTTCATACATTAATTTTTCCAGTTGTCACAATACCAGTTGTCACAATATAATTTCAGCTGTCCCCTTCTCATTGCATCTGGAACATATTTTGACAACGAGGAAAATAAATTATAAAGCTTATTTTAGTTTTAACTTCTAAAAGTTATACATTTTATGTGTACACTTTTAGTTTCTACTTTAACTATATTGTTTACATGTAGCGCTGATGCCAAGACAGCCCATTCAACTTCTCAGGAGGTTAAAAAAGCTCTAACTGATGCAGCAGCTGTCCAGACAAGAGCTGAAATGGCACTGTTGGAACTCAGAAATAAGATTGTGGACATAGAAGAGGATATTGACATGGTAAATGAACAAATAATTATTTATCATTTTATTTTCTGATGCTTTGTTTATGATGTATAACAAATGCATGTATTTTAGTCTTCATTTTTCTGCTCATTCTGAATCTGTAGACCTTATGCATGGTAAAAAAAAGTAGATCCCCAACTAGACAAAAGCATGTGTGGCCTCATGGGCCATGACTGTGGTGAGGGGAGAAAAGAGCAGAGCCACTGTCACTTGCCACACATGTCATAAAAGACAACTAAGTTGGGGGCCTCGGTAGCCTGGTTGGGAAAACCACCGACTGTGCTACTGATGTTCGAACAACCCGTGTTCAGTTCCTGCTGGGAGCAGTGTGAATTGTAATCATGGTTGGAAAAAAAATATATACTCGCAGTTGACCCAGTCACTGGCAGAAATGGGTACCAGAGTAGTACTCTGGGAAGATGAGAAATGCCACCACGCATCGTGAGTTTCAATGCTTGAAGCGACACTATCCAGAAGACTCAGAACACTTCTGGGTAGACGGCCAAGCACATATGGATGAAAAACTCACGTGCAAAAAAAAACCGATTCAAGTCTCGTAATTTACCTTTATGTTGGGGACAAGCTGGTGTTATGGAGTTAATGAATCTGAGCTGAAGTGCTTTTTCTAGGGTATGGAAAATGTGTTTCATATTGGGGTATGTGCTGGGGAGGAGATTTGAGCACTATGGAATTGTGTAATGAAGATAGTCTGTCTACTAAACAAAAGCATAACGATTATAAATTAGAGTATAAAATAGTGAAAAACATTGCAACAGCTGAGTTCAAAATATTGAGACAAGTAATCCAAATGTGCAGGAAAGATGTTTTACAATGGAATGAATTCAAAACTAGGACAGAAGTAACAGAAATGATAATGTAACAAAGAGTGATATCTATAAATGGGTAAAATAATGGGCATATGTTGACATCTGATGAGAAATATGTCATCATATTATGAGAAGAAATAACCTGATATTCATGAATCAAATTCTCAAGTGGGAAAAAAAATAGGAAGATGAGAGACAATAAGAAGAACAGTGACAAGAGAGGCAGAGATAACAGGCATTGAATCTTTTTTAAATGAGATTGAGAAGCTTGTTCAGAATATGGCATGGCAAATACTGACTACATCATTCAAAAATGCTCCATGGTCATGGAAAAATATGTCACTAACACCATATACCATCTTCAAAATGGTGGTAAGAAACGGTGGCCAGGATTTACTTAGCTGTTGATTGATAGCACAATTAATAGACAATAGGGCAGGTAGGATTTAATTGGACCAAAAGGAGCCAAACAGTGACAAATTAGAAAGGGTCCTCATGAGGATGAAAGGAGGGGGTTCCATAAGGAGGGATGAAAGAGAGAAAAACAGGGAAAGACAGAGAAGATGGGGATGACAATGGAGAAGAAGAGCAAGAGAGATAATAAAGATAGCGCAGGGAGGAATAAAGACAGGGCACAGGAAAGAATGGGAGAGGAGACCACGATGAAAGAAAAGAGTGAAAGGTGTTTAAGCCTCTCATATAGAGAGTGCCAAAAACTGGCTATGACTCAGTGCTCCAGAGTGAACTGACTGTGGGTATCAGAAAAACAAGAAATGACGCCAGTAACCCGGAAGTCATGTTGGCCTGGAGACCTGAAATAGGAGCAAACAGTAATTGATGGTACTGGCTTAATACTGACTACATTATCAAATAATGAGCTAATGATGCAAAACTTTTATCAGCTCTTACATATGTCAGGGGGCATGATAAGGCTCATGAAGGCATAATAATGTGAGAAAGACAGCACATGAAGCATAAATATAGCTTATTATCAACATCATTCAAAGTGAATATCTAGAATATATTGATAAAATCGAGGGAAGACGATACAGAGGGAATACAAATATCTGGCAGTTAAACAAAAATGGTTTGGTAAGAAGTTAGAAAAGACCTGGTAAACAGCTGTAAGGATAAAAATTTATAGTGACATGATCACCTATGCTATAATGAGACATATTCAGTTTATTTTACATGTGTATTTTCAAACAAAACATTTTTTGATACATTTAATTTTATTATTTTAAAAAAAGTAAAATACCCCTGTCACGCCAAGTGGCGTTTAGGGAATGTGGTGTCAGTGACCATAAATTTTACAGACCTTCGGCACATGATTTTTTGGGTAATGTGGTCGGTATTACGCCCATGCCGCTTTACTTTCCCAGAAAAAATCTGGTACTCATTAAAGGCTGGGTGAACCTGGGAGCCATCGGTTGGGATCGAACCCTACCTCTTGTCCTTTGTAGTCCAGTTCACTAACCACTGAGCTATCGCGGCTCCCCAACTTTATTATACATATTCTAAAATTGCTTTAAGTCAAATTTATAATAATACACATTTGCACCAGATGTAAATGTATAAATTTAATTTATTTTAGTAAAAACTACTAAACTTTATAAATTTGTTATTTTAATTAATTTTTTAAAATTATAATTGTTTGTCAGTTTACTGTCCTTTACTATAGACAAGACTTTAGTTGCTGCTCCAGTTAGACAAATGATAATATAACCCAAAAAAAAGAAACTGATCAAACAAAATACAAGATCTGTTTATCAATATTAAAGTGTACAGAACAGCTGCAAAATAAAGTTAACAAGCACAGTACCATATTAATTGTATATTAATGAGCAATAAAAGATACAAATAACCAACTTAGATCCAGAAAAAGGCCCCACGATGTCAAGAAATGTTCTTAACCCTTCAGCTGCAGACATGTGCTCATCACATTTCAAAATTACTATGTCCAAATATTATATATGTCCTATTGACTATAATAGGTTGTGTGCTGTCACCAGATTTGTTTAATATGTATAGTGAAATTTGGATATTCATAAGGGGCATGCCTGGAATAACAATCAGAGGTCATAATATAAATAATCTAAGGTATGCTGATGATCCAGTGGATAAAGAGATACAGCGAAGACGATGGCGCTGGATAGGACACACACAACGGAAGCCAACTGAGAGTATTACACAACAGGCCCTTTTTGAATCCCCAGGGGAAAATACAAAGAGGAAGACCAAGGAATTCTTGGAGAAGACAGATAGAAGCAGAGATGAAGATGATGGGGAAGACATGGAATGATCTTAAAAGAATGGCAAAAAACAGAATGACTTGGAAAGTGTTTGTTGAAGACCTATGCTCCACTGGGAGCTAAAAGGTAGAAGAAGAAGAAGAATGCTGATGATACAGTCTTTATTGCTAAGAGTGAAAATGAGTTCAAAGAAATGTTAAACATAAAGAAAGAAAACAAAAAGACTCAGCCATAACAGCAAAAAGACAGAAGTAATGATAACAACAAAGAAAAAAACTTCACCTCAGTGCAAAATAAAGTGGAACAATATTAAAACAGGTAAATGAATTTAAATATTTGGGAACTTTATTAACCTCAGACGGAAGATGTACAACAGAGGTGAGATGCAGAAAGGCTCAGGCAAAAGCAGCTTTCAAAAAATGAGGAAGATACTATGAAATCCATTTTTGACAATAGAAACAAGAAAAAGAGTTCTTAAATGCTATGTAGAGCCAGTCTTAACATATGGATGCGAATGATGGACAATAGGACAACAGACAAGAAAATCATTGGAGTCTGTAGAAATGTGGTTTTACAGAAGAATTTTGAGAGTACCATGGACAGCTAAGAAGAGTAATGAAGATGTTCTGAGAGAGGTCAAAGCAAAAAGAGAGCTAATTTCCAATATTAGAAAGAAGCAATCATCATTTTTTGGCCATGTAATGAGAAGAGAACAACTGGAATATATTGTAACAACTGGGAAAATTGAGGAATGAAGAGATAGAGGGAAGCAAGAGAAACGATACCAGACAGTCTAAGAGAATGGCTTGGCAGAAGGTCAACAACAGAAATGATAAATAACTGTTGAGATCAAAAGTTGTGGATAGACATGATCACCTACGCCAGCAGGCTCGGTACTTGATGATGATGATGAAGATGATTGATTATAATATGGCTGTAGAATTGTGTTTTACAGAAGAATGTTGAGAATACCATGGACACTAAGAAGAGTAATGAAAACGTTCTGAAAAAGGCCAAGGCAAAAAGAGAGCTAATTTCCAATATTAGGAAGAAACAATCATCATTTTTTGGTCATGTAATGAGAAGAGAACAACTGGAATATATTGTAACAACTGGGAAAATAAAATTGAGGGATGATGAGATAGAGGGAAGCAAAGTGAAAAGATACCTGACAACTTAAGTGAGTGGCTTGGCAGAATGTCAACGAAATGATAAATAGCTATCAGATCGAAAGTTGTGGAGAGACATGATCACCTATGCCAGCACGCATGATACTTGATGATGATGATTATTTATAATTTCATTTTTTTTTCCAGTCACATATTTAAGAATATTCTCACATTAAGATGATTTATACAAAGACAAGTTTTAATGTCTTTCAGAAGCCTTGAAAAGTTGTGGAAATCAAAACTCATCAGCACAAACACAAAACTTAGGCTATTCAAATCAAATGTACTATCAACCCTTATGTATGCGTGTGAAAGCTGGAAAACAACAAGAGATATAGAAACAAAGTTGAACGCATTCGAAAATAAATGTCTAAGGAAAATACTTGGTATAGCATGGAACGAATTGAAAACAAACAAGGAAATTAGAGAAATCGCCAATCAACCATTAATATCTTCAGTAATAAAGAAAAGACGATGGTCATACGTTGGACATGTGATGAGAAGAGATAATAACCGAATAGCAAAGCAAGCCCTCATATGGGAAACAACAGGTAAAAGAAAAAGAGGAAGACCCAGGGAGACACTGAGAAGAACATTGATGAGAGAGGCAAGAGCAGCAGGAATCGGCTCCCTCAATGAGATAGAACTGCTTGCACAGAACAGAGACAGATGGCGAGATTTGATAAAATATCTTTAAAGAAAACTGCTAGAACAAAAAATTCATATAGGAGAAGGTGTATCTTGGTGTACGCCCTATGGGCCGGTTACGGCTCAAAAGGTCAATAGATAGATAGAACACCATATTCCCTATAAGCCCCTTAGCATGACAGGGGTACTTTACTACTTACTTACTTTATGGGATGAAAAAGAATAAAGAAGAATGATGATGAAGAAGAAGGTGAAGAATTATGAAGAAGAATGTTGATGAAGATGAATGAAGAAGAATTAAGAAGAATCATGGAGAAGAAGAACAAGAGTAATGAAAAAGAATTATGAAGAAGTAGAAAAAGAAGAATGATGAAGAATAAGAACTAAGAAAAAGAAGAAGAGGACGAATAATGAAGAAGTGAATGAAATAGAAGAATGATGAAGAAGAAGAATTATGAGGAAGAAGAATGATGAAGAAGAATAATGGAGAAAAAGAATTTTTAAGAAGAATAATGAAGAAGAAGAATGATGTAGAAGAAGAATGAAAAAGAAGAATTTTGTCCAAACCATCAAAATTATTATGGAATTAATGTCCCTAAATAACACAAATAGTAAATTATTCACCATGAAAAAAAAATGTGTTTTCAATTTTAACTGAAACACACACACTGACAGATCTCTTTTACCATTTGAAACTGACAGATGTTTGAGGGCCATGATGATATCGTTGAAACGGCAACTGAAACAAAGAGTATTTTGGACAAACTAAGAGCCCGGCTTGATCAGCTGACCAGACGGTATGCCGCCCTCCAGTTGACATGCTGGACAAGGCAGAGAAAGTTGCGGATGAGGCTCACACACTAGCAACAGAAGCTTTTAATGTAAGTACTCAAGCAGTTAATAGGTACATGACTGTTGGGGCATACTCAGATATTTGTGTAAATAGAGGTGGGTCTGATGTTGAAAATAGGTCTCTTATCTTACAGGTAAGGTTGTGCTTTGAGTTTTATATTTTGATGCGGTAATTTTTACAATGGCTATGGTTAGTTGAAGGCCCTGGTATTAATGCAAATGAATTAAAATCCATAAATACTCACCGCCCCGCGCCAATGAAATCTTCAGAATTAAAACTCATCTCATTGAAGGATCCAAACAAAGAAAGGCAGTGGCAGTCTCCATCATAGCTGCTACAAACACATGCCAAAAGACATAAGGCCAAGAGGCGCCAAAGTGAATGCAGCTGAACTGTCCCTTCGTCATACAATATCATTTATCGTAAGCATCGGAATATCAAAACACTGTGTGATGGAGGATATTGGCATTGCAGGTCTGATGATAGGAGCAGTGTAGAAACAGAAGATTTACTATTTTCATATGGTGGTTGCAGAGATTCCAAGTTGATGTTTCCACATTTTCAGATGTAGAAACTATAGAAATGTTACATCTTCTCAATATTCCTGTATGGTGCAGAAACATGGACATTAGACCAGAAAACAGAACAGAAAATTGAAGCCTTTGAAATGTGGATTTATAGAAGAATAGGTAGAATTGGATGAAAAAAAGAAAACAAATGAAGCAGTTTTAAAACAACTAAAATGAAAAAAAGAACTACTAAACACAATAGAACAAGACAAATGAAATTTTTTGGTCATGTTAAAAGACACAACAGTCTAATAAAAGTAATATTAGAAGGAAAAATACAAGGTAAAAGAGGCAGAGGCAGACCAAGACTAACATGGACTAGTAACATCAAAAGATGGACAAGTCAGCCTATGGCAATCTGCACCATCAAAGCACGAGACAGAGTGGATATGCGTTCCATGGTAGCCAACCTTCGATGCGGAGAGGGCACTCGATGATGATGATGATGAGAAGCTATAGACAGCCGATGTCATTTTACCCGCAATTGCCCCTGCTTGTAAAGCTAAAAACATAATGCTGAGGGTTTTCCAGGAATTCCCTTTCAACTCACGGACTTGCTCCTATAGACTATGATGCTTGAACATGAATGTTGGGGGTATTTTAGTTGATTAATGGGAGTGAGGTCCCCTTTTTCTGCATAAGTAGAATTATTATAAGATGGTGAACAGTTATATTTTATTCATGCATTCACATATGTTGAGGTGTAGTAATGTGAAGTTCTAGATTAGATATAGTATCTTTACAGCTTCATTCATTATGCTATAGTCATTATGTTATTCTATCCTCACAACTTCATTCATTGTGTTACAGCCATTTGTTTGATTATCCTCACAGCTTCATCCATTATGTTATAGTCATTATGTTTGATTATCCTCACAGCTTCATTCATTATGTATAGTAATTATGTTTTGATTATCCTCACAGCTTCATCCATTATGTTATAGTCATTATGTTTGATTATCCTCACAGCTTCATTCATTATGTTATAGTCATTATGTTTGATTATCCTCGTAGCTTCATTCATTACAGTCATTATGTTTCATTATCCTCACAGCTTCATTCATTACAGTCATTATGTTTGATTATCCTCACAGCTTCATTCATTATGTTATAGTCATTATGTTTGATTATCCTCAGCTTCATTCATTATGTTATAGTCATTATGTTTGATTATCCTCACAGCTTCATCCATTATGTTATGTCATTATGATTGATTACCCTCACAGCTTCATCTATTATGTTATAGTTATTATGTTTGATTATCCTCACAAGCTTCATCCATTATGTTATAGTCATTATGTTTGATTACCCTCACAGCTTCATTCATTATGTTATAGTCATGTTTGATTACCCTCACAGCTTCATCTATTATGTTATAGTCATTATGTTTGATTATCCTCACAGCTTCATCCATTATGTTATAGTCATTATGTTTGATTACCCTCACAACTTCATTCATTATGTTATAGTCATGTTTGATTATCCTCACAGCTTAATCTATTATGTTATAGTCATTATGTTTGATTATCCTCACAGCTTCATTCATTATGTTATAGTCATTATATTTGATTACCCTCACAGCTTCATCTATTATGTTATAGTCATTATGTTTGATTATCCTCGTAGCTTCATTCATTATGTTATAACCATTATGCTTGAATATCTTCACAACTACATTCATCATTATGTAGTCCTTATATTCGCAAAGGCAATCTCCTCTAATTCCAGAAAACTAAGGACATAGAAATAAACAATGGTAGAACCACCAACAAAGTGGAAACCCACTACAACAACACCAAGGCAACTGAGAGCCTAGCAGCTAAGCTTAGGGCCCGAGCTGACATAATTTACAAATCGACAGAAACTAAAATGATTGCACTAAAAGGTTAGAAAAAATACTTTCACATTTCATCTATCTATCTATCTATTGTCCTTTCGAGCCGAAGACGGCACATAGGGCAGAACTACAATCTCAAAAACAGAAACCTTGCGTGCCAAAATGCACATATTGCAGAGATCACATTTCATACTGTGGATTAAATGTTTCATCGACTTATCTTGTGTCTTTCTAGTTTGATTGCCCATTGTGTCTGAACTTATCTTATCTTTCTGTTTGTTATGTATTTTCCTCTTATTGTGACCTCCTGTTGGTAAAATTATTAATGAGTAGTGATATAGGACAGCTGTCTCATGTGGGAAGAAGGGGAGACGACAAGAAGAATTATCTTACATGAAAAGCAAGGAAGAGATAGATTAAATAATTGAGAGTGGTCGTACTTGAGGGAGACAAAGAGAATTAGTGAGCATGTACTCAAAGGGTCATGGTACAGTGTGAATTTTGAGTTTGACTGTGACAAAGATGAGTAAGTTTTGAGGATTCGACAGGTAATGATGCAAGCGGCAGGAGCAGTCAAGAAGAAATCTTGGAGGGCAATGTGTGAGAGAATGTATTCCAATAGACCGGTGTGTACAGATCACTAAACTCAATAGCTCAGACAAGCAAGCCGACTTGGAATATGAGGAAACTGCAACAAGGAACACTTTTCAAACAGAGCCTCAATGGTTCCTGTAGCCTATCCACCATATTGACTGGAAGTCCATACATGTAGGGACATGTGATTTCAAAGTGTGTTATGTAAAGCTGTTACTTGTGATTGTGTTATTGAATATGTAAACTGAGATATCTCTCCTTTTGTAACTTAGTAAGTTAGTTGTGAAGTAAAACGTTGGAAATGTAGACAGAGTTCTAGTATATAGAAATATCTTCCATGTGCATGTTATATCAGAGATGATTTGTTATGTTTATATCTCTCCATCAGAGATGATTTGTTATGTTTATATCTCTCCATCAGAGATGATTTGTTATGTTTATATCTCTCCATCAGAGATGATTCGTTATGTTTATATCTCTCCATCAGAGATGATTCGTTATGTTTATATCTCTCCATCAGAGATGATTTGTTATGTTTTATATCTCTCCATCAGAGATGATTTGTTATGTTTATATCTCACCATCAGAGATGATTCGTTATGTTTATATCTCTCCATCAGAGATGATTCGTTATGTTTATATCTCTCCATCAGAGATGATTTGTTATGTTTATATCTCTCCATCAGAGATGATTTGTTATGTTTATATCTCTCCATCAGAGATGATTTGTTATGTTTATATCTCTCCATCAGAGATGATTCGTTATGTTTATATCTCTCCATGAGAGATGATTCGTTATGTTTATATCTGTCCATCAGAGATGATTCGTTATATTGGCGGCGTTCTGTTATATATTATTAACTAAGAGAACTATAAATAAACCCAGTATAAAATTGTGCATTCTCCTCTTATTATGAGTCCCCTATTTGTTGTGCTATGTATTCTAGTGTTGTGAACCCCCTGTTGGTTGTTTATAATCTCCTCCTGTTGTGAACCTGTTTTTTGGCTGTTTGTTCTCTCCTCTTATAGTGAACCTCCTTTTGGCTGTTTGTACTCTTCTCCTATTATGAACCCCCTATTGGTTGTTTATACTCTCCTCCTATTGTAAACCCCCTATTGGTTGTTTATACTCTCCTCCTATTGTAAACCCCCTGTTAGTTATTTATACTCTCCTCCTATTGTAAACCCCCTGTTGGTTGTTTATACTCTCCTCCTATTGTAAACCCCCTGTTGGTTATTTATACTCTCCTCCTATTGTAAAACCCCTGTTGGTTATTTATACGCTCCTCCTATTGTAAACCCCTGTTGTTTATTTACACTCTCCTCCTATTGTGAGCCCCCTGTTGGCTGTTTATACTCTCCTCCTATTGCGAGTCCCCTGTTGGCTGTTTATACTCTCCTCCCATTGTGAACCCCCTGTTGGCTGTTTATACTCTCCTCCTATTGTGAACCCCCTGTTGGTTGTATATACTCTCCTCCTATTGTGAACCTCCTGTTGGCTGTTTATACTCTCCTCCTATTGTGAACCTCCTGTTGACTGTTTATACTCTCCTCCTATTGTGAACCCCCTGTTGGTTGTTTATACTCTCCTCCTATTGTGAACCTCCTGTTGGCTGTTTATACTCTCCTCCTATTGTGACCCCCTGTTGGTTTATTATGTTTTTATGTTTGTCTGAGCAAACATACAGCTTTTATCATGTTTATTGATGTTTTCCTGAGTTAATATACTTTTATCTTTCTGTTTATGGCTTTATCTGAGAAAATTGTGTAGACCATGTTTTGTTATTAAATCATTATTAAATCTTTTAAGAAAATGTTCAGTATACATGCGGTATGTTCATATCTCATTTCAGAGATACAGCAAAATATAGGAAGAAATGAAGAGAGACTAGTCAAGATTCAAGATGAAATCAACACACTCATAGTCTTATGGATGGCTACTCAATGAGATCAGGAAGCAAGCGAAACAATATGAGACCTGTTGAAAGAATGAATATAAGATGATATGTGTTCTCATTAATGTTGCCTATTCTAACTTGTATATTTTAACAAGTATTTAACCCCGATAATGATACTTATTAGTGAGTCATGTTTTCATGATGGCATTGTAAAAATTACATTATTAGAACAACCAACAGGGGTTCACAATGGGAAAGTAATAACCTCAGATAGAAGATGTATAAAAGAGGCGGGATACAGAATTGCTCAGGGAAAAGCAGCTTTCCAAAAAATGAGAAAGATACTATGCAATCTATTTTTGACAATCGAAACAAGAAAAGAGTTCTTAAATGTTATGTAGAGTCAGTCTTAACATATGGATGTGAATCATGGACAATAGGACAACAGACAAGAAAATCATTGGAGTCTGTAGAAATGTGGTTTTACAGAAGAATGTTGAGAATACCATGGACAGCTAAGAAGAGTAACGAAAACATTATGAAAGAGACCAAAGCAAAAAGAGAGCTAATTTCCAATATTAGGAACAACAATCATCATTTTTTGGCCATGCAATGAGAAGGTATTAGCTGGAATATATTGTAAAAACTAGGAAAATTGAGGGACAAGAGATAGAGGAAAGCAAAGAGAAAAAATACCAGACAGCTTAAGAGAACGGCTTGTCAGAAGGTCAACAACAGAAATGATAAATAAATGTCAAGATTGAAAATTGTGGAGAGACATGATCACCTACGCCAGCAGGCCTGGTACTTGATGATGATTGTAAAAATTACTACCACTTAATTATTACATTTGGGAGCTGCGATAGCTCAGTGGTTAGTGAACTGGACTACAAAGGACAAGGGGTAGGGTTCGATACCAACCGACGGCTTCCAGGTTCACCTAGCCTTTAATGGGTACCGGACCTTTTTCTGGGAAAGTGAAGCGGCACGGGCGTATACCGACCACATTACCCTAAAAATCATGTGCCGAAGGTCTGTAAAATTTATGGTCACTAACACCATATTCCCTATATGCCACTTGGCGGACGGGGGTACTTTACTACTTTTTTTTTTTAAAAGTTACATTTAGAGTTTGGAAAATGAGATTTTCTTTGAACTTTTGCTACACAGCTGTGTGTTTATCTGAGCAGAGAAATGAGATTGGATGCTGTAATCATTTCCTGGATTAGGTTCGATTTATGGAATTATGGCCTGAAATTCAACACTATTGTGCAGTGGCTACTGTTGTCTATTGACATGGTGGCCGTAAATCCACCGTATATTTCAGCTTCCTCTTAGCATCATTCAGGGAGCCATGATAGCTCAGTGGTTAGTGACTGGACTACAAGGACAAGGGGTAGGGTTCGATCCCAACCAACAGCTTCCGGATTCACCCAGCCTTAAATGGTACCGGATTTTTTTCTGGAAAGTAAAACAGCACGGGCGTAATACCGACCACATTACCCCAAAAATCGTGTGCTGAAGGTCTGTAAAATATAGGGTCACTAACACCATATTTCCCTATACGCCACTTGGCGTGACGGGGGTACTTTACTTTACTTTTTTTACTTAGCATCATTCACTGGCTATCCCATGTTACAAAGGTTTGTTTGATGTCTGTGCTGACAGCCCCCATGAGATATAATCCCTGTAATATGAAACAAATAAAGAACAAAAAAATCACATTTCTTGAAAATTTGCAAAATTAAAAAAAAAGAACAGCCCCTTTTGTACAACAGAGTACTACATTTACGGTGAGCACATTTGTGTCTAATCTGACATCAAGAAAACAAACTCAACACGCAGGGGTCACGGAAGTAGTAATTAGGAAGCTATTTGGGGGTTTTGTTTGCCCGCAGCAAACTATCAACTTTCCAGAATTTCTATTTCGTGGTGGTAATTTTCACATGGTATCTAATCTAGGGTAAGAGTATGTGACAGTATGATAACTTAATGTGATTAGAGAATACATGTTTATCAGCGAATGTCAGATAATGTGTGAGGATATGTGTCCTAGTGAACAGGTGAAACTAAGGATGCTACTCTCTCTTTTAAAATTAAAATACAAAGACTGTTTTTTATTAACACAGAAACAGTATTTCAGCAAGTATTAACAATTTCACTCAAAGATTATTGCCTTAGACAACTCCACTCAAAGATTATTGCCTTAGACAACTAAACTTAAAGATTATTACCTTAGATAACTCCACTTAAAGATTATTACCTTAGACAACTCCACTTAAAGATTATTACCTAGACAACTCCACTTAAAGATTATTACCTTAGACAACTCCACTTAAAGATTATTACCTAGACAACTCCACTTAAAGATTATTACCTTAGACAACTCCACTTAAAGATTATTACCTTAGATAACTCCACTTAAAGATTATTACCTTAGACAGCTCCACTTAAAGATTATTACTTTAGACAACTCCACTTAAAGATTATTACCTTAGACAACTCCACTTAAAGATTATTACTTTAGGGAACAGGCAAATAATTGCAATGCTGCGGTAAAGCTGGTAGCAAGGAGCCAATGGTGGGGTGTACTAAACACTCCAAGGTATGGTGACAGCTTTACAAATAAAGAACACAACACAATACTGACGTTTCGGCCTGTGGCCTTCTTCAGAATACAGGGACAACGACAACAAGCGGTGAAGAACAATTACTACATGTTAGATGATCAAGTGGAGGGAGAGGAAAGTAGGATGCAGAAATAAGAAAAGAGAGAAATGAATATTACATGATGAGAGGTATGATGGGCGTCAAAATATATAAAATAGAAAAAGAGAAAAATGTATAATAAATTGTACTTAGCTGAGCTCAGAGCAGGAAATCTGTAATCCGTTCTGAAACAAGACAGAATGACTAGAAGCGCAAAGAATTTGTATAGAAAGCACCCGTGACCAAGACAGGTCAGTATAGAGGGCAAACGGATCTAATATCGGGAAACCAAAGGGGGGGGGGGGGGGGGGGGGGGGGGGGGGGGGGGGGGGGGGGGGGGGGGGGGGTGGGGGGGGGGGAGAAAGGGGGATAGACGAAGACACTCCTGGGACACAACAAGCAATACATATAAATCACTCACACAATGGAAGTGAGAGATCACGTGAGAGGTTAAGAGAAAGAAATTGAATGACACGACAAAGTAGTGATAGGCAATGGGTGAGAGAGATGGACTCTACAGAATGGATGGCCTCGAACTGAAAGAGTTGAGAGGTTAGGTCAACGAAAGGAAGGATTGGGTACTGGAGGAAGAGATACGGTGAGGAAGAATAATAAAGCCGGTATAATGAGAAGGGCGATAGAGGGTGGTCCGGAGGAAGTTAGTCTATCGGGAGGTAGGGAAGTATTGGAGGAGGAGGTATGGAGAGGAGGATAAGAAGCAGGTATGTGAAAACTGGATAGGGGGAGAGGCGGTAGGTCAGAATGAATGGAAAAAGAGAAAGTCTGGAAGAAGTGGAGCAATAGGGGATGGTGTGCAAGAGGTATGAACCATAGGAGGTAAAGAATTAGGAAAATGATAGAACAAAGGGGGGAATGAAAGTGGGCATCAGGATAAGGGGATACTGGAATAGTAGG
>JAVIAB010000091.1:35455458-35558318 GCA_032433765.1 Megaustenia siamemsis | reverse complement strand
GCTTGATTTCTTCCGCCGACGCCTTTATCCAGAAGCAGCTCTCCTCCCTGCCCTGCGTCGAGTTCTCCACACTTCACGTCAGTCTGCTCTTACCCCCTCTACTCATCCCCCCTCTGATAGAGTAGTGCTCGCTCTCACCCATCACCCTCACCACTACACCGCTATTAGGACCATCCACCGCTACCTCCCTATTCTCCGATCTGACCCTACTACTCGTCTGCTCTTCCCTGACCCGCCACTGCCTTTAGACGTGACCGGAACCTCCGAGACTTTCTTGTCAGGGGTCGTCTTCCTGCTGACCACTTCAGCCATCGAGGCACTATCCGCTGCAACCGGAGAGTATGTAAAACTTGTGACCACGTTCTCCAGACCGACACTGTCCTCTTCCCCAATGGTCCTTTCGAGATCAGAGAGGGATTCACTTGCACATCGCGGAACATCATTTATGCCATCATTTGTAAGCGATGCAAGTTGATCTACATCGGTCAGTCTGGTCGAAGAATCGGCGATAGGTGCCGTGAACACTTGAATGACATCACCCGAGAAGCGGACACTCCTGTAGCAGCCCACTTTAACTCGAGGGGCCATCGAGGTAAGACGGATGTCTTGGTAACTGGCCTAATATCATGCTCCTCTGATCACCACAGTCGGCTCACTCTTGAGCACCGTCTGATCGCTCGTTGGGGCTGCCTCACCCCTCGTGGCATCAATGTATCCCTGTCCCTCTGAGGACCCTCCTGCCTCCGACTCCACCCTCCCACCTATGGACCTCTCTTCCTATTTCTCTTCTTGGGTCCTCTACTCCTCGTCCATCCCTACTTTTCATATCCTCTTTGAGTAACCCCCATCTTGCCTTCTTCATCCTAAACCCCCCCCCCACCTTTTTCTCTTCTGACTACCTTCATGTCCTTTACCTCTTTATCACTATATCACCTCTCCACCTGGACTGTACGTACAATCTCTCTGCCCACCTCTATTGTTCCTCGTCCTTCCTACCACCCCTCTGCTGATCTACTCCTAGCTCACCCCTCTCCTCTCTATTCACTTGTAGTCACTACTCATCTATACCTACTATTCCAGTATCCCCCTTATCCTGATGCCCACTTTCATTCCCCCCTTTGTTCTATCATTTCCCTACTTCTTTACCTCCTATGGTTCATACCTCTTGCACACCATCCCCTATTGCTCCACTTCTTCCAGACTTTCTCTTTTTCCATTCACTTCTGACCTACCGCCTCTCCCCCTATCCAGTTTTCACATACCTGCTTCTTATCCCTCCTCTCCATACCTCCTCCTCTAATACTTCCCTACCTCCCGATAGACTAACTTCCTCCGGACCACCCCTCTATCGCCCTTCTCATTATACCGGCTTTATTATTCTTCCTCTCCTTATCTCTTCCTCCAGTACCCAATCCTTCCTTTCGTTGACCTACCTCTCAACTCTTTCAGTTCGAGGCCATCCATTCTGTAGAGTCCATCTCTCTCACCCATTGCCTAGTTCACTACTTTGTCGTGTCATTCAATTTCTTTCTCTTAACCTCTCGCGTGATCTCTCACTTCCATTGTTGAGTCATTTATATGTATTGCTTGTTGTGTCCCAGGAGTGTTTTCGTCTATCCCCCTTTTCTCCCCCCCCCCCCTTTTGGTTTTCCCGATATTAGATCCGTTTGCCCTCTATACTGACCTGTCTTGGTCACGGGTTGCTTTCTATACAAATTCTTTGCGCTTCTAGTCATTCTGTCTTGTTTCAGAACGGATTACAGATTTCCTGCTCTGAGCTCAGCTAAGTACAATTTATTATACATTTTTCTCTTTTTCTATTTTATATATTTTGACGCCCATCATACCTCTCATCATGTAATATTCATTTCTCTCTTTTCTTATTTCTGCATCCTACTTTCCTCTCCCTCCACTTGATCATCTAACATGTAGTAATTGTTCTTCACCGCTTGTTGTCGTTGTCCCTGTATTCTGAAGAAGGCCACAGGCCGAAACGTCAGTATTGTGTTGTGTTCTTTATTTGTAAAGCTGTCACCATACCTTGGAGTCTTTAGTACACCCCACCATTGGCTCATTATTACTTTAGACAACTCCACTTACAGATTATTACCTTAGACAACTCCACTTAAAGATTATTACCTTAGACAACTCCACTCAAAGATTATTACCTTAGACAACTCCACTCAAAGATTATTACCTTAGACAACTCCACTTGAAGATTATTACCTTAGACAACTCCACTTAAAGATTATTACCTTAGACAACTCCACTCAAAGATTATTACCTTAGACAACTCCACTCAAAGATTATTACCTTAGACAACTCCACTCAAAGATTATTACCTTATACAACTCCACTTAAAGATTATTACCTTAGATAACTCCACTCAAAGATTATTAACTTAGACAACTCCACTCAAAGATTATTAACTTAGACAACTCCACTCAAAGATTATTACCTTAGACAACTCCCTTTAAGATGATTACCTTAGATAACTCCACTTAAAGATTATTACCTTAGACAACTCCACTCAAAGATTATTGCCTTAGACAACTCCACTTAAAGATTATTACCTTAGACAACTCCACTCAAAGATTATTACTTTAGACAACTCCACTTAAAGATTATTACCTTAGACAACTCCACTTAAAGATTATTACCTTAGATAACTCCACTTAAAGATGATTACCTTAGATAACTCCACTTAAAGATTATTACCTTAGACAACTCCACTTAAAGATTATTACCTTAGATAACTCCACTTAAAGATTATTACCTTAGACAACTCCACTTAAAGATTATTACCTTAAACAACTTCACTTAAAGATTATTGCCTTAGACAACTCCACTTACAGATTATTACCTTAGACAACTCCACTCAAAGATTATTACCTTAGACAACTCCACTTAAAGATTATTACCTTAGACAACTCCACTCAAAGATTATTACCTTAGACAACTCCACTTAAAGATTATTACCTTAGACAACTCCACTCAAAGATTATTACCTTAGACAACTCCACTTAAAGATTATTACCTTAAACAACTTCACTTAAAGATTATTGCCTTAGACAACTCCACTTACAGATTATTACCTTAGACAACTCCACTTACAGATTATTACCTTAGACAACTCCACTTACAGATTATTACCTTAGACAACTCCACTCAAAGATTATTACCTTAGATAACTCCACTTAAAGATTATTACCTTAGATAACTCCACTTAAAGATGATTACCTTAGACAACTCCCTTTAAGATGATTACCTTAGATAACTCCACTTAAAGATTATTACCTTAGACAACTCCACTCAAAGATTATTGCCTTAGACAACTCCACTTAAAGATTATTGCCTTAGACAACTCCACTTAAAGATTATTGCCTTAGACAACTCCACTTACAGATTATTACCTTAGACAACTATACTTACAGATTATTACCTTAGACAACTCCACTTACAGATTATTACCTTAGACAACTCCACTCAAAGATTATTACCTTAGACAACTCCACTTAAAGATTATTACCTTAGACAACTCCACTCAAAGATTATTACCTTAGACAACTCCACTTAAAGATTATTACCTTAGACAACTCCACTCAAAGATTATTACCTTAGACAACTCCACTTAAAGATTATTACCTTAAACAACTTCACTTAAAGATTATTGCCTTAGACAACTCCACTTACAGATTATTACCTTAGACAACTCCACTTACAGAAGGTAATGTGGTTTATTACCTTAGACAACTCCACTCAAAGATTATTACCTTAGACAACTCCACTTAAAGATTATTACCTTAGATAACTCCACTTAAAGATGATTACCTTAGACAACTCCCTTTAAGATGATTACCTTAGATAACTCCACTTAAAGATTATTACCTTAGACAACTCCACTCAAAGATTATTGCCTTAGACAACTCCACTTAAAGATTATTGCCTTAGACAACTCCACTTAAATATTGCCTTAGACAACTCCACTTACAGATTATTACCTTAGACAACTATACTTACAGATTATTACCTTAGACAACTCCACTTACAGATTATTACCTTAGACAACTCCACTCAAAGATTATTACCTTAGACAGCTCCACTTACAGATAATTACCTTAGACAACTCCACTCAAAGATTATTACCTTAGACAACTCCACTTACAGATTATTACCTTAGACAACTCCACTCAAAGATTATTACCTTAGACAACTCCACTTAAAGATTATTACCTTAGACAACTCCACTTACAGATTATTACCTTAGACAACTCCACTTACAGATTATTACCTTAGACAACTCCACTTACAGATTATTACCTTAGACAACTCCACTTACAGATTATTACCTTAGACAACTCCACTCAAAGATTATTACCTTAGACAACTCCACTTACAGATTATTACCTTAGACAACTCCACTCAAAGATTATTACCTTAGACAACTCCACTCAAAGATTATTACCTTAGACAACTCCACTCAAAGATTATTACCTTATACAACTCCACTCAAAGATTATTACCTTAGACAACTCCACTTACAGATTATTACCTTAGACAACTCCACTTACAGATTATTACCTTAGACAACTCCACTTAAAGATTATTACCTTACATAACTCCACTTACAGATTATTACCTTAGACAACTCCACTTAAAGATTATTACCTTAGACAACTCCACTTAAAGATTATTACCTTAGACAACTCCTCTCAAAGATTATTACCTTAGATAACTCCACTCAAAGATTATTACCTTAGATAACTCCTCTCAAAGATTATTACCTTAGATAACTCCACACAAAGATTATTACCTTAGATAACTCCTCTCAAAGATTATTACCTTAGATAACTCCACTCAAAGATTATTACCTTAGATAACTCCACTTAAAGATTATTACCTTAGACAACTCCACTTAAAGATTATTACCTTAGATAACTCCTCTCAAAGATTATTACCTTAGACAACTCCACTTAAAGATTATTACCTTACATAACTCCACTCAAAGATAGTTGCCACTGACAACTCCATTCAAAGATAGTTGCCACATCACAACTCAAATCAAAGATAGTTGCCACTGATAACTCCACTTAAAGATTATTACCTTAGACAACTCCATTCAAGATAGTTGCCACTGACAACTCAAATCAAAGATAGTTGCCACTGATAACTCCACTTAAAGATTATTACCTTAGATAACTCCTCTCAAAGATTATTACCTTAGACAACTCCATTTAAAGATTATTACCTTAGACAACTCCACTTAAAGATTATTACCTTAGACAACTCCACTTAAAGATTATTGCCTTAGAAAACTCCACTTAAAGATGATTACCTTAGAAAACTCCACTTAAAGATTATTACCTTAGACAACTCCACTTAAAGATTATTACCTTAGATAACTCCACTTAAAGATTATTACCTTAGACAACTCCACTTAAAGATTATTACCTTAGATAACTCCTCTCAAAGATTATTACTATAGACAACTCCACTTAAAGATTATTACCCTAGATAACTCCACTCAAAGATTATTACCTTAGATAACTCCACTTAAAGATTATTACCTTAGACAACTCCACTTAAAGATTATTACCTTAGACAACTCCACTCAAAGATTATTAACTTAGACAACTCCACTCAAAGATTATTACCTTAGACAACTCCACTTAAAGATTATTACCTTAGACAACTCCACTTAAAGATTATTACCTTAGACAACTCCACTTAAAGATTATTACCTTAGACAACTCCACCTAAAGATTATTACCTTAGACAATTCCATTCAAAGATAGTTGCCACTGACAACTCCACTCAAAGATAGTTGCCACTGATAACTCCACTTAAAGATAGTTGCCACTGATAACTCCACTCAAAAGATAGTTGCCACTGATAACTCCACTCAAAGATAGTTGCCACTGATAACTCCACTCAAAAAATAGTTGCCATTGATAACTCCACTCAAAAATAGTTGCCACTGACAACTCCACTCAAAGATAGTTGCCACTGACAACTCAACTTAAAGATAGTTGCCACTGATAACTCCACTCAAAGATAGTTGCCACTGATAACTCCACTCAAAAGATAGTTGCCACTGATAACTCCACTCAAAGATAGTTGCCACTGATAACTCCACTCAAAAGATAGTTGCCACTGATAACTCCACTCAAAGATAGTTGCCACTGATAACTCCATTCAAAAGATAGTTGCCATTGATAACTCCACTCAAAGATAATTGCCAATGAAACTCAACTCAAAGATAGTTGCCACTGATAACTCCACTTAAAGATAGTTGCCGCTGATAACTCCACTCAAAGATAGTTGTCACTGATAACTCCACTTAAAGATAGTTGCCACTGATAACTCCACTCAAAAGATAGTTGCCACTGATAACTCCACTCAAAAGATAGTTGCCACTGATAACTCCATTCAAAGATAGTTGTCACTGATAACTCCACTCAAAATATAGTTGCCACTGATAACTCCACTCAAAAGATAGTTGCCACTGATAACTCCACTCAAAGATAGTTGCCACTGATAACTCCACTCATAAGATAGTTGCCACTGATAACTCCACTCAAAAGATAGTTGCCACTGATAACTCCACTCAAAGATAGTTAACACTGATAACTTCACTTAAAGATAGTTGCCACTGATAACTCCACTCAAAAGATAGTTGCCACTGATAACTCCACTTAAAAATAGTTGCCACTGATAACTCAACTTAAAGATAGTTGCCATTTATAACTCCACTCAAAGATAGTTGCCACTGATAACTCAACTTAAAGATAGTTACCACTGATAACTCCACTCAAAGATAGTTGCCACTGATAACTCAACTTAAAGATAGTTGCCACTGATAACTCAACTTTAAGATAGTTGCCACTGATAACTCCACTCAAAGATAGTTGCCACTGATAACTGCACTTAAAGATAGTTGCCACTGATAACTGCACTTAAAGATAGTTGCCACTGATAACTGCACTTAAAGATAGTTGCCACTGATTACTGCACTTAAAGATAGTTGCCACTGATAACTCCATTTAAAGATAGTTGCCACTGATAACTCCACTCAAAGATAGTTGCCACTGATAACTCCATTCAAAGATACAATATAGATGAGTGATTTACCACATTCAACATTCATAACATTATCAATTGTAGAGTTTAACTGTCATTATGATATTGTGTATGAATGGGGGCTGTACAAGTACATATTAATCACATTCTCTAAGTATTAACTTATATATTATACTTCACTATGTGTACTAGAAACTATAATACTCTATTTATATACCTCACATTATGTGAATAGGTGTGCACATTCCAATATAAAAATACTCAGGTTTTATGTCAATATATGTGAATGATACTAGGTTTACGCATTTATCACACTTTAATTATCCAGATTATATGGTATGTACATTATGTAATAATGGCATCATTACAAAAAACTAAAATACTCAGTTATGACATATATATTATTTATGACATATATATTATATGTGAATGTTATTTAATGTACACAATAATTCATATGGCATCATTAAATTAATGTATGTCCTTTGGCATCTTGACAGATGGTTGGTAGCAAGCATTCATGATACGTCAGTAGTTTGGTAAAATGTTAGTGTTTTATGCCCGATGCTGTTTTTGCTGAACAGTTTCTCTTGTGACTGAATCTGCCAATATTGGACAAACAGATCCTGCCACAGAACAAACAAGATGTATTCGTGGTGCCTGGATTCGTCTTCTTTCTCCTGTGCCTTTTGTTTTCTGAATTTGATATTGCACTGACTAGAAATTTGCTGTGACATTTTTTATTTTTGTTCTCCATGTGATCTGCAGCCAGATTTTCCCAGTTTCTGTCACTGATAGAGAGGAAACCCTGAAAACATCCTTATAACTCAGCACTGGTCTGCCCTTTAGTTTCTTCCGTCCTAAAGTTCGCCATACAACATTTGCTTGGGAATACAATTGTTTTCCATTCTTCTTACATGACCCAGACACCTTAGTTTACAATTCCTAAGTGTTGCCAATGATGGATGGGAGTTTGGCTCGTTGTAAGACATTAGAGTTAGTTACTTTGTCCGGCCATTCAATGTTCATAATCTTTTGAAGGCAACACACATGAAAGCTGTTTAACCTTTTCTCCTGCCCTGCATCGATAGTCCAATTTTCTGGTCCGTGTAGAAGTATACAAAGCACACAACTTTGATCAGTTTGAATCTTAGTCCTGAGTGTTACGTCCATGTTGACCCATGCTCTATCTTTAAGTTTACCAAATGTGGAAGCTGTCTTTCTGGTCCATATAGAAGTATACTAAGCACACAACTTTGGTCAACTTGAATCTTAGTCCTGAGTCTTAATTTGGTGTTGACCCATGCTCTATCTTTAAGTTTACCAAATGTGGAAGCTGCCTTTCTGATTCGGGAATTTATTTCTTCTTCAAGGGGACTGTGGTTGTGACCAAAGAACTGAAATAGATGAACTTTCTCAGAGATTCAAGGGCTGTGTTATTTCATGATATAGCTGTGGGGCTGGCTACACCTTGTTGAAGCACCACAGTCTTCTGTAAACTTATATACTAAAATAATAGACTAATGTAATAGTCAGACATAATAGTAAAAGAAAACAAAAAGAAAGGTCTCAGTCTGAAAAGTAAGAAAACAAAAAAATTAAAAAATGATTTAGTCTTTTCGCATGCCTTGAATAGCTTGTCCAAGTTTCAGATCCATACTGAAGTGTGCTAAAACACGCGGGTTTGATACATTAGAACCTCTGTCATTATTAATTTCATGTTATTTCATACCCTTCATGTTATAAAAATAATAATTCATGTAATTGTTTAAATTTAAGATATTGCAAGAAGAAATTGTTTAAAAACTAAGACTGGCTAATGAACCGTTGGGTTCACATATTGTGCTGAAATCTCCCTGCATTATCAGGAAACCCAAATTTGAGAACTGATAGACATTGTCAGTAAAGATGATACTGAGCCAGACTCCTTAAATAAATATTTATAAGCTTTTCTGCATAATGTGAACTTATTTACATCTTCTCAACATTCCTGTATGGTGCAGTAACATGGACATTAGACAAGAAAGCAGAACAGATAACTGAAGCCTTTGAAATGTAGATTTATTGAAGAATAGGTAGAATTGGATGGAAAGAAAAGAAAACAAATGATATAGTCTTAAAACAGTTAAAAATTAAAAGAGAACTACTAAACACAATTCAAACAAGACAGATGTGATTTTTAGGCCATGTTAAAAGATACAACAGCCAACTAAAAGTAATATTGGAAGGGCAATACAAGATAAAAGAGGCAGAGCAGACCAAGACTAACATGAACGAATAACATCAAAAGATGGACAAGTCAGCCTATGACAGCCTGCACCATCAAAGCAAGAGACAGAGTGGAATGGCGCTCCATGGTAGCCAACCTTCGATGCGGAGATGGCACTAGATGATGATGAACTTCTTTATTTTGTAATAAAGTATCACAGAAAAGAATTTTTTTTAAATTTAGAAATCACCCATTCAGAAAACTCTTTATATAATTAAATTACATATTCCAACTATGAAAGTTTCTCTTCAGATCTTTCTCATAAAATATGTTAGTATAATATAATTATTGTTATCACATTCAAGAAATGTTGTACCTGCTAAACTTGTGATATCTGATAACCAATGAAATAACATAACACAGTATTTGTTATGATTTATATTGTACAAATCATAATTAAATAATTATCATTCATAATTCATGTATTATGTACTTGTGTCAGCAATATCACAAAGGCAGAGTTATCATTCACAATATTGGTTATATATATATATATATATATATATATATATATATATATATATATATATATATATATCAAGTAAAGTGACTTTACAAAAGTTGAAGAAATAAAATTCCATCAAACTATAAGAGACATAGAAACAAAGTTGAACGCATTCAAAAATAAATGTCTCAGGAAAATACTTGGTATAGTGTGGAACGAATTCAAAACAAATGAAGAAATTAGAGAAATTGCCAATCAACCACTAATATCTGATGGTCATTTGTTAGACATGTGATGAGAAGAGGTAATAACCGAATTACAAAGCAAGCCCTCAAGTGGGAACAACAGGTAGGAGGAAAAGAGGTGACCAGAGAAACACTGAGAAGAACATTGATCAGGGAGGCAAAGGCAGCAGGAATCAGCTCCCTCAATGAGATTGAGATGCTTGCATATAACAGAGAAAAATGGCGAGATTTGATAAAAGATCTTTGGAAGGATTGAGACTGCTAGAAAGAAAATTTAGAAACAGGGAAAGAGTATCTGAATCTATGCCATATGGATGGACTATGGCTCGAAAGGTCAATAGATAGATAGATTAAGTTAAAACATGGAGTGCAGCAAGTCAAGAAACAAGAATGTAGACCCAGTGGAGTTACAACATGGAATGTAGCAAGTCAAGAAATAGGAATGTAGACCCAGTGGAGTTACAACATGGAATGTAGCAAGTCAAGAAATAGGAATGTAGACCCAGTGGAGTTACAACATGCAATACTAAAAAAAGAAGAAAAAAGTGGTATGGTGACAGCTTTACGTGGTAATGGATGAAACAAAAGTCGACGTTTCGGCCAAGTAGGCCTTCATCTGGACGAACAACATTCACAAAAAAATATATATAAGGATATATTAACAAAATCTAACTACATGGCGATAACATGCTAGATACTCAAGAGAGGAAAATAAAAAAAGAGGTCACTTCCCTGTGTTCCTGAGCGTGGTCAGTCTTCAAATGAACTAAATTGATACGGCAGGATGACCAACTATAAATCTCACTGACCAGGCTGTCAAGTGAGAAGATGGAAAGGAAGGGTTCTAAAAATATGGGGAGGTGGTACAGGATATGTAAAAACTATGCAAATCTAACTCTGTGTGTGCACCCCAAGCCGATGTGTGAAAATGTGTATGTAACAATGCGTGCGTACAAGCATAAATCAGCATATATATTGCCACAAGGCCCACAAAAGAAAAACCCAAAGGAGCCCAAATGTGCCAATACATGTGCAGATAAATATATCCACATGTATAGGTTCAGATGCGCATGGGGGTATGAAATATGTAGTGGGTGTCCTATGTGTATGAGAGTGATATGTTCATATCTTGGGGGACAGCGAACCCAACTGGCAATAAGGCGATTCTCAAGGGCGAACTGGCTGCGATTGCTGGAGTGGCATGAGACAATGCCAGTAACTTGCATGTCGGGTTTACCACTATGGCCAGGGGAGTTGAAATGGGCTGACACCAGGCTGCCAGTATTTTGCTTAACATCACGAAGATGCTCACAAAATCTGTCACTCAAAGCGTTGTCCACTTTCACCCACATACATCATCTGGCAATGCTTACAATTATGGCGTAGATGATATTCTGAGACACACAAGTAAACCCTCCTTGATGTCGAATCGGTTATTAGGAACAAGACTGAATCAGTGCACATCACGTAGTTACAAGGTCTGCAAACTCAACGTCCACAACAAACAGTAGTACAAGTGTTGGGTGGTTAGAGTAGGGGAGGCGGCTCGTGACAAGAATGTCTCTCAAGACTCCTATCGCGTTGAAGGCTACCATAGGAGGATCACTGAAAAGTAGGTGGATAGTGGGATCTGAGTGGAGAATGGAGCGATACCGGTTAAGGATCCTCGCTGCAGCCAAGCCAAAGTTGTGGGGGTGGTAGGTGAGGGTGAATATAGTCCTATCAGAGGAACGGCGGGTGGATGGGGTGAGTGCCACAGGACGGGGAATGTCGAGAGCTCTCTTAAAGGTGGATTGGAGAACAGAATCAGGATAGAGACGACGCCTAAAGAAACGTAACATCAGGGGGCCTGTGGGAGAAAATCTTGATCATCCTGGCAGATACGACGAAGTCGTAATAATTGAGAATATGGAATGGAATCTCTGCAGTGAGATAGATGAGACAAGGTGTAGAGAAGATAAAAGTGGGCGTATGTGGGTTACAGAAGACAGAAGTGTGGAGACTGGAGGTACCAAGGGACGACGACGAGATCAAGAAAAGTGACAGACGAGGTAGAGATATAAGATGTAATCTTGATGGATTTATGAAAGTTGCCAATGTAGTCGATGAACCTGGAGATGTCATTATACGGCAAGTCAGTCAGTCCAAAGCATCATCAATGTACGGAGGTATTTAAGGGGAAGGGGGCCACGGTACGAATTCAGCATTGATGTTCAAGGTAAACCATGAACAGGCAAGCATAACTAGGACCCATCTTGGTTCCCATTGCTACACCACTCACCTGTCATAGAACTGACATTGAATTCGAAAGTATTAAGGTTGAGAACAAGTTCAGTGAGACGGAGGAGAGTAGAAGTATCCACTGATGGATGTTGTCTTTGGTCAAGAAAGAATTGAAGAGCTATAAGGCCATCTGCATGAGGGATAGAGGTATACAGAGAGCATACGTCCAGGACGAAAAGTCGGTTACGAGCGTTCAGGGGTAAGGGAAAGAGAAGAGAAGATAGTGAGAGCATGATTAGTGTCCTTGACATAGGTGGGAAGGGATGTCACTATGGGTGGAAAATGCTGTCGAGATAGTCAGATATATGTTCTGTGGGACAACTACATGCTGAAACAATGGGACGACCAGGTTATTGGGCTTGTGGGTTTTAGGAAGCATGTAGAAGGAAGGTTTGCCTAGAGCACTGTCGGGGATGATGAGACTGGACGCACTAGGAGGAAGGGAATTATCGTCGATAAGCGGTTTGATGATTGAGCGAACCTTCTCATTGTTGCTAGTAGTGGAATCACTGGGGCAAGGTTTATAGAACGTGGTGTCAGATAATTGTTTGACACCTTCTTGGATGTATAGGTCTTACGCCAGACTAACACAGCCCCTCCCTTATCAGCTGGTTTAATGACGATATCTTCCCTACTTCGGAGGTTGGAGAGGGCTCGAAATTCAGCGAGAGTTAAGTTGGAACGAGGTACCCGGTGAATGGGGAGTGCTCGCTCGATCTCACGAAGAGTAACCTGTGTGTATAAGTTGAGAGCCCTTGAGCACCAGAAGGCGTGGTGTCCAATCCAATTTACGGGAATTAAAGCGAGAAAATTCATCAACATCAGAGGAAGATGAGGTGTCCGATTTCCCGCAGTGATAGTATTCTAAAGGCATGCATCTGTGGAGATCATGGACATCCCTGAGTTACAACATGGGATGTAGCAAGTCAAGAAAAAGGAATGTAGACCCAGTGGAGTTACAACATGGAATGTAACAAAGTCAAGAAAAGGAATGTAGACCCAGTGGAGTTACAACATGGAATGTAAAAAGTCAAGAAAAGGAATGTAGACCCAGTGGAGTTACAACATGGAATGTAGCAAGTCAAGAAAAAAAGGAATGTAGATCCAGTGGAGTTACAACATGGAATGTAAAAGTCAAGAAAAAGGAATGTAGACCCAGTGGAGTTACAACATGGAATGTAGCAAGTCAAGAAACAGGAATGTAGAACCAGTGGAGTTACAACATGGAATGTAAAAAAGCAAGAAAAAGGAAGTAGACCCAGTGGAGTTACAACAGGAATGTAGCAAGTCAAGAAAAAGGAATGTAGACCCAGGGAGTTACAACATGGAATGTAACAAGTCAAGAAACAGGAATGTAGACCAGTGGAGTTACAACATGGAATGTAGCAGTCAAGAAACAGGAATGTAGACCCAGTGGAGTTACAACATGGAAGTAGCAAGTCAAGAAACAGGAAATTAGAGCCAGTGGAGTTACAACATGGAATGTAGCAAGTCAAGAAACAGGAATGTAGACCCAGTGGAGTTACAAACATGCATGGTAGTAAGTCCAGGAAGGGACCCCAGGACTTACAAAATTAGGCTTTGATAAGTGTCAGGACTCCAAATCTTGGACTGTGACAAGTCAAGAAACAAAAAGTGGACCCAAGGACCTCCAAATATTGGACTGTAGCAAGTCAAGAAACAAGAATTGGACCCCAGGACTTCCAAATATTGGATTGTCAAGATACATAAATGTGGACCCCAGTTTAGATCCAAGAAATCCCAAAATTGAACAGCAAGAATATTTGGCAGTCCAGAAATGATCAATGCCTGAATTGGAACTAAGCAGAAGGAAGTCAAGATAAGATAAGTTGGTGCTCTCATTCTCCCTTTCAGGTCAAACCAGATTTTAGTGGAAGATAAAGAACAAAAAACAAAAAAAAACCAGTTGATGTGACCCGTACTAGTTGTTCAGTGACCTTTAAGAAGCATTTCCTCTTGGCACAGTGAGGGTCAAAGCTCTGCCATCAACCAGGTTTTTTGTTTAGAATAAATCAATGCCAAAATTTCAAATTGAAAAGATGATAATCTTAAAAATAAAATTAATTTTGGTGTGTAGATCAAAGGTATTGATTTTTCTTTAACTTCTACATATTGTAGAGCTTTTGTACAGTTTTAGGAAAGGAGTATAAGTACAATCTTAGTCATTTCAGACATTAATTAAATAAATTTGTTAGAGTTGAAAGTTGATGAACACTACAATTTACACAAGAAATGACCACTGCAGATATAGACAATGCTTCAGCCGAATGGAAGATAGAAAGTTGATGAACACTATAATTTGTACAAGAAATGACACTGCAGATATAGACAATACTTCAGACGAATGAAAAATAGAAAGTTGATGAACTACAATTTATAGAAGAAATGACACTGCAGATATAGACAATACTTCAGACGAATGAAAAATAGAAAGTTGATGTACTACAATTTATACAAGAAATGACACTACAGATATAGACAATGTAAAGGGTTAAGGCATAAAAATGTTAAGCTGCAGTAAGCTGAAAGTGAGGAAAAATTAAAAAATAGAAAAAAATGGTATGTAAGAAGCTTTACGTGATAAGTGGACGACACAGACTAACCAACGTTTCGGCCCAATAGGCCTCATCAGGAACAAACAAAAAAAACACACACACAAAACTAATAACGAAACAACAAAACAAAAACATTCGAAATGTGTTAAAGAAAACACAAATGGTCTATCCTGTGTGTAAACAGAGGTCAAAACGAAAAAGAAATAGCACCAAGTGCAGCTGTCGTGAACGTACAGAAACGTGCAGAAATGTACGCAAATGCACACAGAACCAGAGGAGTTCACACAGGGGTCAGTGTGCAAGCACAAGGAGAAAGAATAGAACAGTAGACTACAGGTGCTCAAAAGGCGGTGAGAGTGAGATGTCCGAGAGTAGGTTACAATAAAAAACAAATAAGGGATAAGGAGCACAGAAAAAAAGGTATAGAGGAAAAACTCGAAGTGTCTCATTAGGGACTCGAGGAGGAGAACTATAAATAGCATGGTATAGTAAGTAGACCAAAGAACCCAAATATGTGCAGTAGAGAAGGCTGTGCAAAAGGGAAGGAGCAACCAAAAGGAAACTATGTGTATGAGTGTGATACATTCATACCTCGTGGGTCAGCGAACCATACTGGACTATGAGGCAATTTCCAAAGTATAGCGGCTGCGGTCGCCAGAGTGACAAAGGACAATACCAGTGACACTGATGTCGTTCTTGCCCTTGTGATCAGGGGAGTTGAAGTGGGAAGACACCGGGAGTACCAGTATTCTGTTGGGACATCACGTAGATGTTCACAAAATCTTTCCGCAATCTTCTCCCAGACTCACCAATATAGGTCATGTGCATCGTTGGCATATGATGGCATAAATGATGTTGCGGGGACACATGTGAAGCTATGCTTGATCTCAACCGTCCATTAGGGAACAAGACAGAGTCAGTAGGGAGCACATAGGCACAGGTGATACAGTTACGACCACAAGGGACCGTACCGAAGTGTTGAGGGTGGGAGCTAGGGAGATAAACTCTAACCAAAAATATCTCTCAGATTCCTGTCGCGCTTAAAAGCAATCATCGGGGGATCACTAAAAAGTAGACGGGTAGTGGGATCAGAGAGGAGAATGGAACGGTAGTGGTTGGAGTATCTCACAGCAGCTAAGTTGTGAGGATGATATGTGAGGGTGAGTATAGTTCTCTCAGAAGGGGGGGGCGGTTGGAAGGAGTGAGTGCCTCAGGATGGGAGATAAGGAGGAACCGCTTGAGGAGACTGGAGGATCGAGTCTGGATAAAGCCTGTGGCTGAAGAACCTAACATGAGGTGAGCCTGTAGGAGGAAATCTTGGTCATCCTGGCAGATGCGACGGAGACGCAATAACTGGGAGAACGGAATAGAATCCCAACAGGAAGGTGAATGGATGAAGTGTAGAGAAGATAACAATGGGCGTCTGTGGGTTTATAGAAAACCGAGGTATGGAGGCCAGAGAGTACCCAAAGAAACAATAAGATCTAGGAAGGTGACAGAGGAAAGTGGATATACAAGATGTGAACTTGATAGCTTTGATAGCCACCAATGTGGCGATAAACCTGGAGAGGTCATCCTCAGGTAGATCGGTAAGTCCGAAGCAGTCATCAATGTACCGAAGGTATATGATGGGAAGGGTTGATATGAATTGAGAATTTGGTACTCCAGGTAGCCCATATAAACAGGCAAGCATAGCTGGGGCCATCTGGTGCCCATGGCTACTCCACTAACCTGGTCATAAAAGTTACCATCGAACTCAAAGGTGTTGAGATTGAGTACAAGCTTAGTATGGCGGAGAAGGGTGGCAGTATCCACAGAGGGGTGTTGTCTCTGGTCAAGAAAGAAACGTAGAGCAAGAGGCCATTGGAGTGAGGAATAGAGGTGTAGAGGGAGCAAACATCAAGGTTAAAAAGTCGGTATGAGCGACCATGGAGAGAGAGATAGAAGAGAAGATATTAAGTGCATGGTTGTGTCCTTGACATATGAGGGAAGACTGGCAACCATGGGCTGGAAGACTGTCTAGATAGTCAGATATGTGTTCAGTTGGGCAAGCACACGCAGACACGATAGGGCGTCCTAGATAGTCGATTTGTGAATTTTGGGAGCATATAGAAAGATGTTTCCCAAGACCACTATTCGGGATAATAAGGCGAGACGCGCTAGGGGAAGGAGGTGTCACGGATCAGTTCCTGATGTAGATTGGACTGCTTATTGTGGAGGACAGTAGCGTCATCAGGACGAGGTTTATAAAACATAGTATTGGATAGTGTTATTACCTCTGAAATGTAAGGTCCCTGCGCCAAACTACAACGCTCCCCCATTATCGGCCGGTTTGATGACAATGTCTTCTCGGCGGCGGAGATTAGAGAGGGCCCGAAGCTCAGAGGGAGATAAATTAGAGCGGTGAAGTTTTCTAGGCACGTTGTTGTATCTCACATGAGGTGACATTTATGTAGTGATCCAAGGCCTGGATGCCGCCAGGTGGAGGGGTCCAATCCGATTTACGGGAGTGGAAGCGAGAAAACTCGTCTACAGGGTGGGTAAGGAGGAAGTAGCAGTAGTGCCAGAGTAATGGAGCTTCAAGCGCATACGTCTATGGAAATCATGGACATCCTTACAAGATTATAATGGTCGCTAGAAGACGAAGGGGGATAAATTTTAAACCTTTAGAGAGAACGGACCTCTCATTATGTGGGAGATGGAGGTCGGGGGTTATACAAAAAACTAAATAGTCAGTAGCAGACGTAGCCGGTATAAAGGAGGGTAGGGCGGGGCGGAGGAAGGAGATCTTCTTGTGCTGGGGGACATAAAAAATATAGAGTTGCCTATTAAAGTCATGGATGGTCTGTTGGAAAAAATGGGTCTGAGTCGGTCATTAAACACCTGAGTCTCGACACAACCCATAGACGCTGAGTGCGCAGGTGGGAGACTAGCCTGGTGTGGTTGGCTAGAACGAGCCTCATACGATGGAAACCAAGGTGTCTTTCAATACTATCAAATCGCCTAATTTCACTAAGGTTAGGCTGGTGGACAAAGGGGTGAACTTATATAGACAATGATTCAGATGAATGGAAGATAGAAAGTTGATGAACACTACAATTTATACAAGAATGACACTGCAGATATAGACAATACTTCAGACAAATTGAAGATAGAAAGTTGATGAAGGACTGTGACTAAGGCTGGAGATAATGGATAGAGGAGAGCAATTGAAACACTGGTCAGCATTTTAAAAAAAATATGGTAGTTTTAAAGTTGTAAACAATTCATTGCTTAGAAAGGGTGTGTCTTTCTGATTTGCTACTGTTTATTTACCTGTTGAGGCAGGCACTTTCTGTTCTCAACACTTTCTGTCTCTGTTGTTGTTTAATCTGTTAGGGCTCTCAGCCCTTCCTGCCTCTCTTTGTTTACTCTGTTGAGACAGATACTTTCTTTCTGTTCTCAGCACTTCCTGTCTCTGTTGTTTACATCTGTTAGGGCAGGCACTTCTGTTCTCAGCACTTCCTGTCTCTGTTTGTTACTCTGTTAGGGCAGGCACTTTCTGTTCTCAGCACTTCCTGTCTCTGTTTGTTTACTCTGTTAGGGCAGGCACTTTCTGTTCTCAGCACTTCCTGTCTCTGTTTGTTTACTCTGTTGGGACAGTACTTTCTTTCTGTTCTCAGCACTTCCTGTCTCTGTTTGTTACTCTGTTAGGGCAGACACTTTCTGTTCTCAGCACTTCCTGTCTCTGTTTGTTTACTCTGTTAGGGCAGGCACTTTCTGTTCTCAGCACTTCCTGTCTCTGTTTGTTTACTCTGTTAGGGCAGACACTTTCTGTTCTCAGCACTCCTGTTTCTGTTTGTTTACTCTGTTAGGGCAGGCACTTTCTGTTCTCAGCACTTCCTGTCTCTGTTTGTTTAATCTGTTAGGGCAGGCACTTTCTGTTCTCAGCACTTCCTGTCTTTGTTTGTTTACTCTGTTGGGACATATACTTTCTCTGTTCTCAGCACTTCCTGTCTCTGTTGTTTACTCTGTTAGGGCAGGCACTTTCTGTTCTCAGCCCTTCCTGCCCTCTTTGTTTACTCTGTTAAGGCAGGCACTTTCTTCTGTTCTCAGCACTTCCTGTCTCTGTTTGTTTACTCTGTTAGGGCAGGCACTTTCTGTTCTCAGCACTTCCTGTCTCTGTTTGTTTACTCTGTTAGGGCAGGCACTTTCTGTTCTCAGCCCTTCCTGCCTCTCTTTGTTTACTCTGTAGGGCAGGCACTTTTTTCTGTTCTCAGCACTTCTTGTCTCTGTTTGTTTACTCTGTTGGGACAGATACTTTCTTTCTGTTCTCAGCACTCCTGTCTCTGTTTAGCAGCCTTTAAAGGACTACCACCATTTTGAACACTTCCTATCCCTGCTGAACTGATTCTTGATAAATACCACTGATTACAGTACTTCTGTTTGGCTGGGTTCTGTACATTTCCATCTCTGTGAGTACTTTCGACCCCTGTTTAGCTGAAAGTCAATCTGGATATCCCATGAATTATTGCCCACAGTTGAAGGTTCCATCATGAAGGTACCACTGATCTCTGAATCCTGTTGGACAGTGACTGGAGCTTTTAGATATAGCACTGTCTGACCTTTATAAGTCCTCCTGTGTTAGAATGAAAATGTTAAAATAAATAAATATAACAGAAAAGATAGAACACAAGAACAAAAATGTGGCCTACAATAAAAGAATCTTTGCTTTCTTTATTGCTAGAACTGACAACACAGCACTCTGGGCAAACCTATAGGTGCTTAGTCACTTTCAACAGATAATAAGGTGTACTCTAATGGTTCTAGATTAACACAAATGTGCACACAACCAGCTCACCGGTGCACACAACCAGCTCACATGTGCACACAACCAGCTCGCCTGGCACACAGCCAGCTCGCCTGTGCACACAGCCAGCTCGCCTGTGCACACAGCCAGCTCGCCTGTGCACACAGCCAGCTCGCCTGTGCACACAGCCAGCTCGCCTGTGCACACAGCCAGCTCGCCTGTGCACACAACCAGCTCGCCTGTGCATACAACCAGCTCACATGTGTTCAACTGCCCGTGAGACAGACTTCAACATATGTGTTTGGTAAAACATGTATTAAACTGATAAATTATAAGCACAAGCTGAAGCTACGTACAATGCATACGGTGAGGTGTCCAAAAACAACACTGCCAGGGAAGTAAGCCTGGAACCAGGTGGCAAAACCATGCATGGTGTTGGGGCTGTAACAGCTGAATGTAAATCTGCCTGTGGAAGGAAGTACGCATCACAAGATGAGATGGTTAATCATTTTGCATATGGTGATGATGATTGTAACCAAGAATGTGTATGAAAGACATTTAGTATGTCAGTTAAATACGTCACAAGCAAAGTTAAAATATATATAATATTATATATATATATATATATATATATATATATATATATATATATATATATATATATATATACATATATATAGGAGACTATATGAGAAGTATAGGACTGTCTGTCTGTCTGCGATCAGGACTCAGTCAGAGTAGGATCCCAGACTCTCACATGAAGTCAGCTGTCAGGCTAAGTGTGTTGATCGCCCCCCCCCACCCCCCAGACAGAACATCACAGTTAGAGTCAGCCATATCCACTCCGACTGAATAACCCGTTAAAACGTTGCACTGTTTCTGCGCCAGTGGCCAGTGCATCGATTTCAGCCAGCATTTTATTCAGGTTTGCTTTCCTTAGCCTTTGATTGTCCCCAATCTTCCTGCAAGCAGCAGATGATCTTTTCTGTAGGGGGATTCTGCCCTTAGACGGTCGGCCTTCCAGGTTATGAGCACCGTCTGCCGAGTCACTAGAGGTGACTAGAAGTATAGGACAACAGACAAGAAAATCACTGGAGTCTGTAGAAATGTGGTTTTACAGAAGAATGTGAGAATATCATGAACAGCTAAGAAGAGTAATAAAAAACACTCTGAAAGGGTCAAAGCAAAAGAGAGCTAATTTCCAATATTAGGAAGAAACAATCATCATTTTTTGGCCACGTAATGAGAAGAGAACAGCTGGAATATGTTGTGACAACTGAGAAAATTGAGGGATGAAGAGATAGAGGGAAGCAGAGAGAAAAGATACCAGACAGCTTAAGAGAATGACTTGGCAGAAGTTCAACAACAGAAATGGTAAATAACTGTCGAGATTGAAAGTTGTGGAGAGACATGATCACTATGCCAGCAGGCCCGGTACTTGATGATGATGATGATGATGATATGAGAAGTAATATATGATGAGCTCAAAAAACACTCTTTGATTTCAAGAAGTAATAAAATAAAAAGAATATTAGTATATGTTTATACAATATGGTGACAGCCGATACATTAACTCAAAAAATGTCTTTCTGAGGGGGCTAAGTGGTAGAGAGGTACAACATTAGCCTCAGGACATCAACGACCCAAGTTCAAAGCCCGCCAGAAGGGATTTTCTAAAAATAGGAAAAATTAATCCGTGGTTTCTTTATGATGTTATCCTCCCCATGGGCTGTGATATCCAATGTCTAGCCCTCTCAGATAATGACAAAAACAGAAGGTTCCGTGTGAACTCTGCGCATGTTAAAATCTTGGGTAGTTAAAGTAAAAAAGAGTATGCAAAAAAAAAAGCCACTGGTGTCTTCAGTAATAAAGAAAAGACGATGGTCATATGTTGGACATGTGATGAGAAGAGATAATAACCGAATGGCAAAGCAAGCCCTCATGTAGAAACAACAGGTAAGAGGAAAGGAGAAAGACCCAGAGAGACACTGAGAAGAACATTGATGAGAGAGGCAGGAATCGGCTCCCTCAGTGAGATAGAGCTGCTTGCACGGAGCAGAGACAAATGGCGAGATCTGATAAAATGTCTTTAAAAGAATTGAAAAACTGCTAGAACAAAAGTTCAGGTAAGAGAGGAAGTATCTTGGTCTACGCCCTATGGGCCGGCTACGGCTCGAAAGGTCAATAGATAGATAGATAGAAAAAAAAAGCCAGCAAAAAATTGTTAAATTAAAATTTTCCATGTCAAAATGGATGTGGCAGGCGAAAAATGTAGATATCTGTGGTTTCTTTATGACATTAGTGATAAGAGATCCAATGTCTAGCATTCTCGGATAACAGCAATAAACAGAAGCCAGTGTGCACTCTCGCACGTACAGATCCCTGGGCAATTTTAAATCGAAAAGAGTAGGCCAAAAATATGGCCACTGCCCAGCAAAAACCTGCCTACACCGTGGATCCCAGGCTGTTCTACACAGTTTGTGCACATGACCAGGATTCTCTCAGGATTTTCGAGGGGATATTGAAAGCATATAAGGATTCATCTGGTGAGCAGTAATGATGGTCCTCTGGTGAGCAGCGATGATAGTCCTCTGGTGAGCAGCGATGATAGTCCTCTGGTGAGCAGCAATGATAGCCCTCTGGTGAGCAGCGATGATGGTCCTCTGGAGAGCAGCGATGATAGTCCTCTGGTGAGCAGCGATGATAGTCCTCTGGTGAGCAGCGATGATAGTCCTCTGGTGAGCAGCGATGATGGTCCTCTGGTGAGCAGCGATGATGGTCCTCTGGTGAGCAGCGATGATGGTCCTAACAACAAACAAACAATCTCTTTTCTTGTGAGAGGATGAATCTGCTTGCCACCCTTGGGGGTTGAACTTTCAAAAAATGAATGTGCTTTGTATCACAGCGGACTGTGTATAGCCCATTTATCTTTGTCAAACCACTGCTGGCCAATGTTACCTGGAAATGCTCACCAACAGGTTGGTTCCAGAACTAACTGAGGGTGGTGACTACCTCTTTCAGCATGATGGGAACTGCTGTCTCACTGTCTGTAAATTTCTCAATGAGCACCTGCTACACAGATTGACTGGCCATGGAGAACAAAATAACTAGGTGTCGTGCAAGTGCCCCCTGAGTTTACCGGATCTGTTTGTGACTTTTTCTTTTGGGGGTATGTTAAGGACAGAGTGTATGTACCTTCACTATCTGCAGTTCTGGAGGATCTGCAAGAATGTATCACTGTAGTTGTAAACACAATCACACCAGATATGCTGCTGAGAGTCTGGTCTAAGCTAGATTATTGCATCGATGTTTGTCAAGTAACGATTCTCTCTTTCTTACTTTTTCACTTCCTCATGTACCTGTTCAGGTGTTGAGGGAGATACAAAGTTCTGGTTCTCGCCCTTTTGGTGGCTTTATTGCCAATTAATCATGTTGTAATGTTACTTTGATGTTGTCTGTCCATCTTACTTTGAGTTTGTCCATTGATCTTCTCCCTTCTTCTCTTTAATATATGCTTTGTACAGTAATGATTCACACGGCATTCTTTCTAGATGAGTAAACCAATTTATTTGTTGTTTCTGTTTGTAGCTTAGGATTGGCTCAATGCCTACTCTTTCTCTTATAATGTAATTTCTCTCTCTCTCTGCGATCAAGACTCAATCAGAGTAGGATTCCAGACTCTCCCATGAAGTCAGCTGTCTGTTTAAGCGAATTGATTTCCGCATATAGTTTCTCTTCCAGGGAGGTGGGCATTGACCACATTGCTCTTCTCAGGTCTGTGTACTGGCGGCAATCCTGTAGAACATGTTATGTTGTCATATTGTCCAGTGTACAGTGGCATAGGCTGGTTGTACCTATTTTGAATTTGGTGAACATGTGATTTCTCATTCTATTGTGGCCAGTGCGTAGGCGAAGTATGATGACTTGATCCCTCCTAAATGTAATTAATGTAATATCCGAATGTCGGTAGCCCAGTCGGGTAGTTTTCCCAACTAGGCTACCAAGTCTCCCAGGTATCAAGCTGGTGAGTGCAAACAAACAACAACAAAACTCAACAAAATACAAGTATTTATGGAAGTTTAGCAAGAAATGATTGAAACTATGTATAGATTTATGGAAAATGTTGCACATAAAAGCTGTACAAGCATTAAAGGAAATTTAAGAACAAGAAATAATGAAAGTTGTACAGGGATTGAAAAAAATATTTGACTTGATGGAAATTGTATAAGGACTGGTGGAAGCTGCACTAGAATTAATAGAAATTGAATATGGACTACTCGAAGCTGCACTAGAATTAATAGAAATTGAATATGGACTACTGGAAGCTGCACTAGAATTGATAGAAATTGAATATGGACTACTGGAAGCTGCACTAGAATTGATAGAAATTGAATATGGACTACTGGAAGCTGCACTAGAATTGATAGAAATTGAATATGGACTACTGGAAGCTGCACTAGAATTGATAGAAATTGAATATGGACTACTGGAAGCTGCACTAGAATTGATAGAAATTGAATATGGACTACTTGAAGCTGCACTAGAATTGATAGAAATTGAATATGGACTACTGGAAGCTGCACTAGAATTGATAGAAATTGAATATGGACTACTGAAGCTGCACTAGAATTGATAGAAATTGAATATGGACTACTGGAAGCTGCACTAGAATTGATAGAAATTGAATATGGACTACTGAAGCTGCACTAGAATTGATAGAAATTGAATATGGACTACTGGAAGCTGCACTAGAATTGATAGAAATTGAATATGGACTACTGGAAGCTGCACTAGAATTGATTGAGGAGGTACAAGCACTGAGGAAAGCAATACAAGCATCTATGGATCATGGACACAAACTGATTGATTATATACCCTAATTTAAGTGTGACATAAGGAATAAGTGGATGCATAAAGTGTAAAGTATTGCTATAAATGTGATGGAGGCAAAAAGAAAGTGGTGGAAGAATAAAAAAAGTAATGGAATCATAAAGAAAGTGGCAGAAGCATAAAGAAAGTGATGAAAACAAAAAGAAAGTGATGGAAACATACAGTAAGTAAAGGAAACTTATAGTAAGTGATGGAAGCATAAAGAAAGTAATGGAATCATACAGTAAGTGATGGTAAACATATAGAAAGTGATGGAAGTAAAAAGAAAGTGATGGAAAAAGAAGAGTGGTGGAAACTTATAGTAAGTTATGGAGGCAAAATGAAAGTGATGGAAAGATATGGTAAGTGAAGGAAACTTATAGTAAGTGACAGAAGCATAAAGAAAGTGATGGAAACATAGTAGGTGATGGAAGCAAAAAGAGAGTGATGAAAACATAAAGAAAATATCAGGAAGAAAGTGATGTAAATCTCACCGTGATTAAATGTGTATCTTTTAGTGTCATAGTTTTCAGGTCAAAGTGACCAACCTGACAGGCATTGGCCAGGACAGAGTCACACTCCAAGTGCCGTGTGGCAGCTTGCACTAGAAGATACAGATTAGATAGTTACCAGAGTAAATTAAATATCAGGATGTGAGAAATAATAGCAAATTGCTGACACAAATGCTTCATAATAACTTAAACAAATACTTTACAGTGGCTGAAGCAAATAAATTTACAATAGCTGAAACAACTACTTCCCAATCATTGAAACACATACTTCATGATAATGGTGACGAGGGAAACCACGGGGGAAAAAAAAACATGGGGTCTTACTGGATATCTGGAGGATACTGACTTTGCAGATGATGTTGGACTGCTTGTCCACTGTCAACAAGACATACAAAGAAAACAGTGGATAATTTTGCTAACTTAGTAGGACTGAAAACAAAAACAAGGAAAACTAAGATTGTGAGGGGAAATGTCAAAAGTACAAAGAAAATTACATTCAGAGAAGTGGGGCTAGAAGAAGTGGATCACTTTAAATACATAGGAAGCCATATTTAATCAAATAGTGACATTGAGAAAGAGATCTCTGTAGAATAGGCATGTCGGCCCAGGCATTCAGTCGACTTAGAAACATTTGGCGTTCAGTCTCCATCTCAGCACAAGCTTAGAATTTACAAGTCAAATTTGGAATCCATACTCTTATATGCAACACAAATGTGGAAAATGAATCATAAGATAAAAAGCTGACTTTTAGGATGCCAGAATGCCTTGGATAATCACACTTAATATAGAAGATGATGAAAAGTGGAAAAATGTAGAATAATTAACAAAGAACTGACGGAAAATGTCTTCATTCACTGCTGTGGGCTTAAAAGACAGACAATAAAGGAGATGTGTAGTGAAGGCCAGAGGGCACAAAGTGGACTATGTAAGTATGTGTGTATTACAATATGACACTCTTTTATCTACATGTGCTATAATTGCTTTTGTTTTTTGCACAAATACTAACTTGTACCTGTCAAGGCCTCACCAGCCAGTGATACCACACTCTCCATGGAAACCCCATACAGATTCTTCATCTGCTTCCAAGTAGTCAGTCTGAAATATATTTCATCACATCTTACAGCAGGTACATGTGAATGGTAGAGTAGAAGATGTTCAAAATTACAAGAGTATCCTAGAGCAGGTACTTATGGCTGGTTGGGTTTGGGAAGACAAATGTTCACAATACAGGAGTACCTTACAGCAGGTACTTGTAGCTGGTAGGGAGAGAAACACTTTTTTGGTTTATTTTTTTTACAGTACAGGATAGTCAGCCCCATGCCCAACCCTCCTTAGTCACCTCTTACGAACATGCCTGGTAGGGAACAGTGCCACTATTCTTTACTCCCTTTTCGGGCTCCAGCAGCGCACGGGTGAATGGCTTAAAGTCTTTGGTAAACAGGTTAAATGTATTTAAATATCTGGGAACATTGTTAACCTCCAAGGATAGATGTACAACAGAGGTGAGATGCAGAACGGCTCAGGCAAAGGCAGCTTTCCAAAAAATGAGGAAGATACTGTGCAATCCATTTTGAAAATAAAACAAGAAAAAGATTCTTTACAAGTTATGTAAAGCCAGTCTTAACATATGGTTGTAAATCATGGACAATAGGACAACAGACAAGAAAATCACTGGAGGTTGTAGAAATGTGGTTTTACAGAAGAATGTTGAGAATACCATGGACAGCTAAGAAGAGTAATAAAAATGCTCTGAAAGAGGCCAATGCAAAAGGAGCTAATTTCCAATATTAGGAAGCAACAATCATATTATTTTTGGCCATGTAATGAGAAGAGAACAGCTGGAATATATTGTAACAACTGGAAAATTGAGGGACGAAATGACAGAGGGAAACAAAGAGAAAAGATACCAGACAGCTTAAGAGAATGGCTTGGCAGAAGGTTAACAACAGAAATGATAAATAACTGTCGAGATCGAAATTGTGGAGAGACATGATCACCTATGCCAGCAGACATGGCATTTGATGATGATGAAACAGGTTTCCTGTCCACGAAGAATGATTACAATGCCATGGGTGAATATTTTAGTTTAAAGCTGTATAAACAGGGAGAGTACTCAGAGTATTTATCACCTCTTAGATAGTAAATCTCAGACACATTATTTGTCATATTATCACATAACAAATCTCAGACACATTATTTGTCATATTATCACATAATAAATCTCAGACACATTATTTGACATATTATCACATAACAAATCTCAGACACATTATTTGACATATTATCACATAACAAATCTCAGACACATTATTTGACCATATTATCACATAACAAATCTCAGACACATTATTTGACATATTATCACATAACAAATCTCAGACACATTATTTGTCATATTATCACATAACAAATCTCAGACACATTATTTGTCATATTATCACATAAACAATCTCAGACAGTATCCGTCATATTATTGGATGAAAAATTTGAAATATTATTCATCACATTCTCAAATGACAAATTTCAGACACATTATTTATCGCATTCTTTGACAACAAAATCAGACCTATTATTTGTCACATTCTAAGACAACACTTGTTGAACCTTATTTACGATACCTATCTGTGACTAATGAGTTTACGATCTATATATTGACCTTTTGAGCCGTAGCCGGCCCATAGGGCATAGACCAAGATACTCCTTCATCTGAATTTTTGTTCTAGCAGTTTTCTTTTAAAGATATTTTATCAAATCTTGCCATTTGTTTCTGTTCGGGGGGGGGGGGGGGGGATTGGGGGGGATGGGTTAAAACAGGTTTTGCTAACTGAATGGGTTAAAACATGTTTTTGTTAACTGAATGGGTTAAAACAGGTTTTTGTTAAACTAAATAGGTTAAAACATGTTTTGTAACTGAATGGGTTAAAACATGTTTTTGTTAACTGAATGGGTTTAAAACAGGTTTTTGTTCGTGTCGTTCGTTCGTTCGCTTCGTCAGCTTTTGACCTCTGACGAAGTCCCACCCACTCAATTTTGTGGGACTGAATTTTGCGTGTAAAGTCTGTTTTATCCCATTTACAGGATGCCCCTCGCCATGCAAGCAGATTTACTCCGACTTCAGAGGTACTAATTTTTAGGGAATTAGTAAAACCCAGGTGCCCTCGCCAGGGTACGAACCCCGGCTGTTGCCGTGGTAAGCCAACCGCCTATCGATTGCGCTAACCGGCACCCTATCGTTCGTTCGCTTTCGTCAGCTTTGACCTCTGACGAAGTTCCACCCACTCAATTTTGTGGACTGAATTTTGCGTGTAAAGTCTGTTTTATCCCATTACAGGATGCCCTCGCCATGCAGGCAGATTTACTCCGACTTCAGAGGTACTAATTTTTAGGGAATTAGTAAAACCCAGGTATCCTCGCCTGGGTACGAACCCCGGCTGTTGCCGTGGTAAGCCAACCGCCTATCGATTGCGCTAACCGGACACCAAGGTTTTTGTTAACTAAATAGGTTAAAACATGTTTTTGTTAACTGAATGGGTTTAAAACATGTTTTTGTTAACTGAATGGGTTGAAACATGTTTTTGTTAACTGAATGGGTTAAAACATGTTTTTGTTAACTGAATGGGTTAAACAAGTTTTGGTTAACTGAATGGGTTAAAACATGTTTTTGGTGAATGGGGTGTTGAAACATGTTTTTGTTAACTGAATGGTTTTAAAACATGTTTTTTGTTAACTGAATGGGTTAAAACAGGTTTTTTGTTAACTGAATGGGTTTAAACATGTTTTGTTAACTGAATGGGTTAAAACATGTTTTTGTTAACTGAATGGGTTAAAACATGTTTGTTAACTGAATGGGTTAAAACATATTTTTGTTAACTGAATGGGTTAAAATATATTTTTGCTAACTGAATGAAATAACAAATTAATGAGCAGATTCAATGACACTGAAGCCATACCTGTCCTGATAGTCCCTATCAGTTATAGGAGCCAGATAGAGCGTAGCAGTACATGGGTACATGTCTCCTCCCTGGTGGTGAAGCCAAATAGTAAAGTCACACAACCTGATACAAAAAACTATTGATTTATTAGCAAAATGGCCTAATGCATTGTTGCAGCCCCAAAGGTGCACAGTTCTTCCTCTAAAGATGAGATTGATGATATACATTTAATGGTTCCATTACAGCACTGACCAAATCCTGCCCCCTTTGACTCAGATTACTAAATCTGAACATATGCCATCAGCTATTGCCTCTCTCCATTTTTAACCTTTAACCTTCAGGGTTACATTGATGACCCAATCAACTTCTCTGTTCTACTCTGTCTGCCAGTACTCATGAGCTAACAAAGTAACCCATTCTCTGGCTTTATTTTTCCATCTATTCTTCTGTCTTCCAAGCTTTCTTAACTCTTTCCATACTGAAGCTTTTTATCAATACAACAGAAGAGATTTCAGAGACAAAATTGTTCATGGTTTTAAGAATCAATCTATATATTTATATTTAATGTAACATATAACATATTATATATGAATTATGAATTTGTAGATAATTAACAAGGTATTAGATTTCACCAATACCAAGATGATACAAGACATGTAAAAAGAATATGGTTTGATGACAGTTCACACTAATCAATTGAGAGTGGCACACTTTGCGGAAAACATACAGAAGAGTTAATCTATTCATCCTATCTGAAAGATGATTCTTTTTTCTTTGCAAGCTGGATAAGTAAGATACAAAGTATCAGCTGTATCATTTGTCTGAATTTCAAGATTAGAAGATCTTTGTAGGATGCTCTGTACGCAGACAGTGAGTCGAGTCATTGCAGATGTCAACAAACATATGGTGAATCACCTTGTCTACGTCCCTGGACATGAGGAAGCCAGAGAAAATGAAAGTGTGGATAGGCTAACTAGCTGTGCTGATGTCGAAGATGGTCAAAGCAATGGATCAGGCAGACATCACTAATGCCCTCCGAGATGTGGGAAGGGCACAGAACTTTGACAACCATGAGTTCAGATCATAACATGAGAGTAAAGATGGATGGAGAGGCTTAGTGGCACATAAGAGGACTTAAAGTGAGTGGCACATATGAGGACTTATAGTGGCACATATGAGGACTTATAGTGGCACATATGGGGACTTATAGTGGCACATATGAGGATACAACCAACAAAGAGCCGAAGTTGTCACTCATTGTGGGAAATACTAAGGAGAAAATCTGCCACCGTGGATATGTTTAAAGTGCAAAATGTACAAATAACTCAATTCTTGTAGGGACCCACACTTTGTCTGGTTCTGCTTTAAAACCTCTTCACTTGTAACGTGGTCCAAGTTTGGGATGTACAGGGATTTTTATACACCATCTCATGTGCCACTAACAGCATTATTGTGAGCTATCTTGTAATCATAATTTTTTGGCATGTAATGAGAAGAGAACAGCTGGAATACATTGTAACAACTGGGAAATTGAAGGACGAAGAGATAGAGGGAAGCAAAGAGACCAGACAGCTTAAGAGAATGGCTTGGCAGAAGGTCAACAACAGAAATGATAAATAACTGTCGTGATCGAAAGTTGTGGAGAGACATGATCACCTACGCCAGCAGGTCTTGGTACTTTGATGATGATGATGATCTTTTGCAACAAGTCTATGTTAATAGATGTGAGAAAGAGAGCTGATCGGTGCTATATAGAGCCAATTCTGACCTATGGCAGTGAACCACAGACAATTGACAAACAAATGAAAAGACGATTAGAAGCTTCAGAGATGGAATTCTCAGAAGAATGTTGAGAGTTCACTGGACAGCAAAAAAGACCAATGAGTAAATTCTCAATGAGACCAAGAAAAAAAGGGGAGCTCATGAAAAATATCAGAAAAAAAAACAATCAACACTTTTCAGGTACAAAGTGCCATTGGCTTCAAACTTATTCTTGTTGGATCCTATTTTGATGTGTTTACCATTTGCCATTTGTTATGTTAAGACCACAATTAGTGAGTTAAACCTCACCTGTTTGAGATACCTGTCCCTGGCAGTCAGAAGTGGTGACAGCATTGACTCACACAACAAACTGTAGCCCTGTCAGGATATACATGATCAGCACAAAGTTTATAACAATTTACTCAAATGCTGGGAATTTCTGTATGTTTGTAGCATTACTAACTGCCTTACACTCACAAGATATACATGATCACCACAAAAGTTATAACAATCTACTCAAATGCTGGAATTCTTGTATGTTTGTAGCATTACTAACTGCCATACACTCACAAGATATACATGATCAGCACAAAGTTATAACAATTCTACACAAATGCTGGGGAATTTTTCATGTTTGTAGCATTACTAACTGCCATCCACTCAACAGGAAACAACCACATAACATCCACTCACAGGAACAACCACACACCATCCACTCACAGGAAACAACCACATACCATCCACTCAAATGAAACAACCACACACCATCCACTCAGAGGAAACAATCACATACCATCCACTCACAGGAAACAACCACATACCATCCACTCACAGGAAACAACCACACACATCCACTCACAGGAAACAACCACACACCATCCACTCACAGGAAACAACCACATACCATCCACTCACAGGAAACAACCACACACCATCCACCACAGGAAACAACCACACACCATCCACTCACAGGAAACAACCACATACCATCCATCAAAGGAAACAACCACACACCATCCACTCACAGGAAACAACCACATACCATCCACTCACAGGAAACAACCACATACCATCCACTCAAAGGAAACAACCACACACCATCCACTCACAGGAAACAACCACATACCATCCACTCACAGGAACAAACCACACACCATCCATTCACAGGAAACAACCACATACCATCCACTCACAAATGATTCCATCCACTTTGACTGGAATATCTGCTGTCTGTAAAATGATTAAAAAACAAGATTTAATTGTCTGTCAATAGCAGATTCTAAAAACTGGACATTATTTGTTTGCTTATGTAGACCACTAGTAAATGATTGTTCCAGGGAGTACACTTGAGTTTATTGACACAGGAGAGTAGATTTGAGTATATGATTGTTGGAGAGCTACATTTAATTTATGATTGAACTCATAATCAATGTTTAATTCATGAATTAACTAAAAAGGCGCGCCTCCCAGCAGCTGAGCTGGAAGTTGTCAGCGATCCACAGCTGATGGCTTGCACCAGGATTGGTGAACCAGAACCATCCAGACCCTGCTCCACCTCTCCGTGGTGCCTCTAGTAATAGGACTAACCTGTCTAGTCTGGCCAAGCGAGCAGGGATCGAAGAGGGAAGACAACCCGGTACTCAAAAATGTCATGCTGAAGTCAGATGTGTTGGGCCGAAAGGCGCAAATATAATAGTGTACACTGCAAACCACAACACAACGCAGAGACGTCCACTTAACGTCCTTTTAAGGGCAGATGACGAAGAGGAATTCTACAATCTAATCATAATTCTAGAATACTTTAGTCATCAGGCGAACGAAAGCGAATTAATAAAGTAAAAGTAAAGTAAAAAGCCCCGTCACGCCAAGTGACATCTAGGGAATATGGTGTTAGTGACCATATTTTTTTACACCTTTGATGCATGATTTTAGGGGTAATATGGTCGGTATTGCGCCCATGCACTTTCTCCCAGAAAAATATCAAGTACCCATTAAGAGTTTGAACCCAGAAGCCGTCGATCTGGATCGAACCCGACTCTTGTCCTTTATAGTCCTGTTCCAAACCATGAGCTATTGTGGCTCCCAAAACTAAAGCAAAGGTTCCCTATATATCCTGTTAAACTTATGGAGAATATTGTGCTAGAGACCATATTTTCCATGACCAAGACACATTTTTGGGTGATGTTGTCGGTTATCAAGCCAGGCTGCCTTTACTTCCCAGAAAAATCTCTGGTACCCATTTATTTTAGAGGTTTAGGAACCTAAAGTCTTGTTGGTCCAAAAATAAAATGTGTTACTTGTGAGAATCGAACTCAGACTCTTGTGCCAGAAGCAAGCACCTAACCACTCACCCACAGAGACTTATGAATGTAGGTGTGGATTAGTTTATGAATGTAGGCGTGGCTTAGTTTATTAATGTAGGTGTGGCTTAGTTTATGAATGTAGGCGTGGCTTAGTTTATTAATGTAGGCGTGGCTTAGTTTATTAATGTAGGTGTGGCTTAGTTTATGAATGTAGGCGTGGCTTAGCTTAGAATGTAGGCGTGGCTTAGTTTATGAATGTAGGCATGGCTTAGTTTATGAATGTAGGTGTGGATAAGTTTATGAATGTAGGGTTGGCTTAGTTTATGAATGTAGGCGTGGCTTAGCTTAGAATGTAGGGTGGCTTAGTTTATGAATGTAGCGTGGCTTAGTTTATGAATGTAGGCATGGCTTAGTTTATTAATGTAGGTAGTGTGGCTTAGTTATGAATGTAGACATGGCTTAGCTTAAGAATGTAGGCATGGCTTAGTTTTGAATGTAGGCGTGGCTTAGTTTATGAATGTAGCATGGCTTAGTTTATGAATGTAGGAGAAGTTACATATGAATCTAGCAATTCTAAAAAAAAAAGAAAAAGTGGTATGGTGACAGCTTTACGTGGTAATGGACAAAACAAAAATCGACGTTTCAGCCAAGTAGAAATGCTAGATTCGTCAAAATACAATTGAAACGTCAATTTCTTGTTTTGTCCATTACCACATAAAGCTGTCACCATACCACTTTTTTTTTTTTTAAGAATTGCTATTATCATTACTTTACAGCAGCTTCGCATCTTGGTGCATTTTTTTCCGTGGTTGACCCTTTGGTATTCTCGCAGCATTTATTGGAAGCTTGTGTTGTGTTTGATCACTCTGCCTTGTCACCGGCCAAACCATGAATGCGGAGGTATTTATGAGTTATGAATGTAAAAGTTTATTTTAAAATTTAATATAGTATTAGTATAGTAATAGTATGGACAGCAAAACTAACAGAGAAACAGTGTAAGGGTTTTGTATATTGTTCTCTGACTACTTTCTCTGACTACTTCCTCTGACTGCTTTCTCTGACTTCTTTCTCTGACTACTTCCTCTGACTACTCCTCTGACTACTTTCTCTGACCACTTTCTCTGACTACTTCCTCTGACTACTTTTCTGACTACTTCTCTGACTACTTCCTCTGACTACTTCCTCTGACTACTTTCTCTGACTTCTTTCTCTGACTACTTCCTCTGATTCTTTCTCTGACTACTCCTCTGATACTTTCTCTCACTGCAGACATACCTTCTTTTCTGATACATCACATGAGAGTGGCCTTGATGATTAACTTAATATCATCACTAAGTATGTATGTATGGCATCTTGACAGACGGTGGCAGTAAGCAATCATGATAAGTCAGTAGTTTGTAAAGCATTAGTGTCTCATACTGGGTGCTGCTTTACTGAACATCTTTCTCGTGGCAGAATTTGCCAATCCTGGACAGACAGATCCATCCACAGAACAAGCAAGGTGTACCAACGGTACCTGGCCTTGACTCCTTTCTCTTGCACCTTTTGTCTTCTGAATTTGATATCAGCACTGTCTCGAAAATTGTTGTGCCATTTTTAATGGTTCTATGATCCGCAGCCACATTTTCCCAGTTTCTTTCATTTATAGAAAATTCCCTCAAGTATAAACACTTTATAACAGTCCACATACATGATCTAAATACATCACAGCCATCTGACATATGCTCTTTACACACAAGGGTCTCTCGACTGTTCAACACGTGCGAGGACTATCTTCATTACTAAGTTCTGCTTTACACATCCTTCCATCTACTATCTCTCCTGGTAATATTTACTGGACTTGCGCTCCTTTACAAAAATTCTAACTCTACATTCTGTTACCAATAAGCCTAACTCTTTATACTCTATTTTTCTATAGTTCATCTTTTAAGATCACATGAATACTAAGCACATTATTTATTGCACAACTAATTTTCTGCCTTGTGAGGATCTTGTCTCCCTGAACTTGTTCATATTCTCGAGGCTTGTGGTAACATCTTATCTTAGACTCAATGTCCTCTTACACAGGTCATCTCTCGTTGAAAGCTCCTTCTGTCTAACTATCTCTCATCAAATGCCCAAATGTACAAGTCTTTGTTTCTCCAAGTTCATTCTATTTATCACATGATCCCTCAAGAATCACATTTGTATGAGCCACCTACATCAGTCATAGTTGACTATAGTAGCCTCCATCAGTCATAGGTGACTATAGTAGCCTCCATCAGTCATAGGTGACTATAGCAGCCTCCGTCAGTCATAGTTAGACTATAGTAGCCTCCGTCAGTCATAGTGACTATAGTAGCCTCCGTCAGTCATAATTGACTATAGATTTTTGCAGCGCCGCTAGGAATGTTATTTTTTTCTTTTCTTTCACCATATTCTCCTTTTCTATGAATCTGTCTGCTTCTTGCTTAAGTTTAAGCTTTAGAGTGTGTTTCCAAAGATTGCGGTCTGCAGCTATTTCTTCCCAGGCTGCAGGGTTTATGTTCAGTCTTCATGTCACGTTTACAAATGTCTATAAATCTGAGTTTTTGGTGTCCCTTAGTTCTTTTGCCATCTACTAGTTGCCATAGAGTATATCTTTTGGTATGCTTGTGCGGCCATCTTGTATACGGAGTAAGTGGCCTTTGCGTTTGTCTCAACGATTCTTCTCCAGGTCTGCCTGGGCTTTCCAGCTTTCCTAGTTCCTTGTGGATTCCAGATCAATGACTGTCTTGTAATATTGCTTGGTGGTGTTTGCAATGTGTGGACAATCCATCCCCATTTCATTTTCTTGATCTCCATTCCCCTATTGGTATCTGGGCAGTTCATTGTATCTGGGCAGTTCATTCCCAGGGGTTAATGTAATGTTAAGAAGAGGCCTATAGTAAAGCTGACGTAACGTTAGGGAAGTAAATAGTAACACATAAGCTGTAAGCCACAGCTTTACAAATATATGGCAGGATTCAATATCACAGTTGTTTATGATTGATACTTTAGTTAACTCGCTCATTTGTGTCCTTCCAGGAAAGAAAACACATGCTTCTTCTATCTATTTTTTAATATTTTTAATTATTTATTTTTTTATTTTAAATACATATTTATACGTGTGTTGTATGTTTGTTCCAGTCGAAGGCCTATTGTGCCAAAACGCTGTTATAGTTTGTGTTGTCTACTTGTTACATGAAGCTTTAACCATACCGTTTTTTTTCTTTATATAATTTTGTTTTCTTTCTCCTACTTTCAACCATTATAGTGATTAGAATAAGAAGATTCTTAAAATTTTGTGGTTAAAAATTGAATTTTGCACCCCAGATGCCCTCAGATTTGATCTTTTTGTTACGAGCATTCACTTATAAAATATCATTCACACGTAAATATTGACATTAGAAATAATTTTATGTTTTTGTGTCTAGTGTCACAAATTGAAACCACTATAATAAAATATCAATTTTAAGAATAAGGGGAATTTACTAGACTCAAGACGTCTTCACCCATAAATGCTAAATTTTGAAGATTATAACTAAAATGTCACTTTAACCCTAGATTACAACTCCTATCTGTAACTGACATGTTTATGATACTGTAATGAAAATTACAACCATTTAATTGTAATATCAGGAGCTATACTTTTGACACACAGCTGTGAGTTTACACTAAGAGAGACACATGGACTCAGATTTCCTGGCACAGGTTCATTTAAGATCTAAAATGTTACTGCTTGGGCTGGATGAGTTACATTGTCTATCAATACAGCTGCCATTAAGTGCATCAGTGTGTTCGGCTACCTCATAGCGCTATTTGCTGCGTTTCCCAAGTTAAAAGAAGGGTTGTTTGATGTCAGTCGACGATTGAGAAAATTTTCCTGGTCACAGCAAAAAAAAAAGGACAAAAACTACAAATTTCGTTAAAATTGGCAAATTGTTTTTGTATTATACAGGATATATATATCTATCTATCTACTGTCCTTTCAAGCCGAAGACGGCACATAGGGCTGAACCACAATCTCAAAAACAGAAACCTTGCATGCCAAAATGGCACATATTGCAGATATCACTGCTTCTAAAATCTATGGTTTTGTTTCCTTAACAATACTTTCTACAATGACAGCTTGTCAAGCCAACGATCAACCTCCTTAGTTGCCTCTTACGACATGCTTGGAAGGACACAGTGTCACTATTCTTTACTCATAATGAGGCCGCGGTAACACACGGGAAATATATATATCTCACGCAATTAAAGTATTTTTTAAAAATCCAAGAATAAAGAAAAAAAAATCCAACACTCAGGGGGTCACCAGAAATAGTAATGAAGGTACGCAGAGAGTGGGAAATGTTTGAACTCTGTAAACTGTCAAATTTTGAAGACTTTATATTTTGATGCAGTAATGTTTATGTGTTACCCCCGTGTGTTACCGGGGCCTCATTATGTGGGAAGTAAAGAATAGTGACACTGTGACCTTCCAGGCATGTCGTAAGAGGCGACTAAGGAGGTTGATCGATGGCTTGACAAGCTGTCATTGTAAAAAGCATTGTTAAGGAAACAGAACCATAGATTTTAGAAGCAGTGATCTCTGCAATATGTGCCATTTTAGCACGCAAGGTTTCTGTTTTTGAGATTGTGGTTCTGCCCTATGTGCCGTCTTCGGTTCGAAAGGACGATAGATAGATAGATTGTTTACAACGGTATCGTAATCTAGGGTTAAAAGTAAAGTAAAGTACCCCCGTCACGCCAAGTGGCGTATAGGGAAATATGGTGTTAGTGACCCTATATTTTACAGATCTTCAGCACATGATTTTTTGGGGTAATGTGGTCGGTATTACGCCCGTGCTGCTTTACTTTCCCAGAAAAAATCCGGTACCCATTAAAGGCTGGGTGAACCGGAAGCCATCGGTTGGGATTGAACCCTACCCCTTGTCCTTTTTAGTCCAGTTCACTAACCAAATCTAGGGTTAAGGTGAAAACAAATAGTTGTGAATAATAAATGTTTCAACAATAGAAGTTTTCATTAGTAGAAAAAATCATTGAGGAACATAACAGATTTTAACAAGATCACAGTTTCATCAATAACAAAAGCAAAATTACTTCAATGTTTGCCTGTATCACAGTGATGGCTGATCCAACTCCATTTTCCTTGGCAACTCTGTCGGCAAAAGTTGCCATGCCGGTCGGTTCTACAGCATAGACTGAAGCGAGAGCAATCAATTGCACTTTGTGAACATTCAAAACAACAGAATAGAAACACAACATTTCTGTATGCCTGACTACATGTCTAGAGAGGAGGGAGAAAGAGAGAGAGGGAGTGATACAGAGAGAGAGAGAGAGAGAGAGAGAGAGAGAGAGAGAGAGAGAGAGAATGAGATGTCTAAATGGAAGAATGCTGACAAAGTAGATCATATCTAAGAATAATGGACACACAATTTATATTTTCTGGTCATTAAGTTGTTTTGCTTAAGAGCCATTCTGCATCTCACCTCTTTTGTACATCTTCCGTCTGAGGTAACAAAGTTCCCAAATATTTAAATTCATTTACCTGTTTTAATATTGTTCCACTTGTCTTTATTTTGCACTGAGGTGATGTCTTTTTCTTTGTTGTTATCATTACCTCTGTATTTTTGTTATTATGGCTGAGTCCTTTATTTTTGCTTTCTTTCACTATAATGTCCAACATTTCTTGTAGCTCATTTTCACTCTTAGCGATTAAAGACTGTATCATCAGCATACCTTAGATTATTTATGTTATGACCTCCAATTGTTATTCCAGGCATGCCCCTTATGGATCTTAAAATAATTTCACTATAAATTTTTTTTAATCTGGTGACAGCACACAATCTTGTCTAACACCCTGTTTTATTTGTTGAAACATCCCAATTGGTTTCCAGTTCTTATGGCCGCTGTTTGTTGCCAGTACATGTTCTTTATTATTCTCAGATCTTTGCTATCTACGTTTATGCTTTCTAAAATTTTGATTATTTATTGGTGCTTTACTTTGTCAAATGCCTTGGTGTAATCTATGAACCATAGGTATATATCTGTTTTCACCTCTATGGCTCTTTCTACTAAAATCTTATGATATAAATGGCATTGCTTGTTCCTTTATCTCTGACAAAACCACACTGTTCATCGCTAATTTCTGGACTGATTTTGTTTCGCACTCTTCGCATGATGATTCTTAGTAATATCTTAGTCATATGACTCATAAGGCTTATTGTGCGATGATCATCGCATTCAATCGCACCCGATTTCTTTGGTAGGGCTATGAATATTGATTTGAGCATGTCGTCTGGTATATATCCACTGTTGTAGATATCATTCAATATTTTTATTATTTTTTTATTCCAAAATCACCCATGGCTTCAATCTCTTCTTTAGTTATATTATCTGGTCCAGGAGCTTTACCTGCTTTCATATTGCGCAAGGCGTCTTCCACGTCTTCTCTGAGTATTTCTGGTCCTTCTCCATTATCCTTTATATTTACTTCCGTTCGTTCATCATTATAAAGATCACAATTCTCCTTCCTTTGATCTTAAACATCCAGTTTTTGATTGCATTTTTCTTCTTGTTAATTCCTCAATTTGTTTGTATATAGCTTTTAGCATCTCCTTTTTGTTGCATTTCAATCTCTTTGCATCTCTCTTTTAGCCATGCTTCTTTTGCTTCATTGCATTTTACTACAATTTCTTTATTTAATCTCTTATACTCATCTTTATTTTCTTATTTCTTCTTCTTGTATCCATTAGCTGCAAAATGTCATCTGTCATCTATTTCTTTCTTGAATTTGTCCTCACTGGTGGTATGAACTCTTTTGATGTTTGTTGCATTGATTCTTTTAGCATTTCCCACTGTTCATCAATGCTTTGTATCTTCTCTATTGCATTGTACCGGTTCGGAATTGTGATTTTATATTTGTCTTGCAGCTTCTTGTCTGATTTTAGTAAATCTAAATTTAACTTGATGTTAACTGAGGCTCATTTTGTTGTTTTTAATTTTACTCTAAGCTTCCCACAACTGGTACATGATCACTATTGCAATCTGCCCTGGTCTAGTTTTCACACACACTAGACTGTTTCTAAATCTATTGCTTATCATTATATAATCAATTTGATTACGTGCGTTGTCCCCTGGGTTTTTCCATGTCCACAGACGTCTTGGATGTTGCTTAAACCAGGTTTTTCCTATCATCATGTTGTGTTCTAGCCCAGTCAATAAGTTTCTCACCTCTTTCATTCCTCTCGCCTAAGCCATAATGACCAACTACTTCCTCAACTCTTTCCTTTTCTACTTTTACGTTAAAATCCCCTAGAACTACGGTGTTTTCATGTGGTTTGCATTTATGAAGTGCCTCATTTAACTCGTAAAATTTAAAAGAATAATAACAACAAAATAATATCACAAAGATAGCTTTCTAATTAATCAAAAACACTGGACAAAAAATGGAATAACTTGATTTAGAAGAAGAATAAGAAAGAAATAAGGGCATACCCCTTGTGACGCCTGCCTGCAGAGCAAAGTGACTAAGTATCCCAGTGCCTGCACCTATGTCTAGCAAAGTTGCACCCTGAAGTCGCTTTCGGTTCTCCTGTAAGGCCCTCCTGGAGGACATAGAGGAAGGAAACATGTCTCAATTTTATCCACTCTAAAATAGACTTCTTCTTCAGTAATCACCCACTGCTATGCATTTAAAGATTTTTATCAGCGCGGCATGTGCCAAATCTGGCCAATGGGAGCTGAATTAAGGCAGAAACTATGGGGAAGCCATCAAGACCTGGAGAGAAAACTGTCAATTTTGTCATTGAAACAGGGACTGCAGATCTGACCTCATAGACTAGATAGAAGGCCTCTTCTACTGGGGTGGAACTGTTGTACTAATTAAAAAATGGCCCATGTGTCCAATGACAGGACAGGCCGTGAGAGTAAGAACTGTATCCAAAGCCCTATCTATGGAGAAAGACACCCAGGAAAACAAACCATTGCTGCCTAGCTGTAACCATCGGGACATGGAAGGGCTGTGGGAAAACCCCACAAAGAAACCACATGCAGGGTGGGCCCAACAGTCCTTGACAGCATTCACACTATAACAAGGAAAACTATGATAAACCAAGATTCAGCCAGCAGAAGACACAGTATGTGTGCCACTATGCAGGTTTAAGGAAAAAATCAGGACACTACATATGAGATCATGCTACAGAGAGCATGCAAGTAGCTCACTGTGTGTCATGATGTTGTTCTTACCTCTCACTGTGTGTCATGATGTTGTTCTTACCTCTCACTGTGTGTCATAATGTTGTTCTTACCTCTCACTGTGTGTCATGATGTTGTTCTTACCTCTCACTGTGTGTCATGATGTTGTTCTTACCTCTCACTGTGTGTCATGATGTTTCTTACCTCTCACTGTGTGTCATGATGTTGTTCTTACCTCTCACTGTGTGTCATGATGTTGTTCTTACCTCTCACTGTGTGTCATAATGTTGTTCTTACCTCTCACTGTGTGTCATGATGTTGTTCTTACCTCTCACTGTGTGTCATGATGTTGTTCTTACCTCTCACTGTGTGTCATGATGTTGTTCTTACCTCTCACTGTGTGTCATGATGTTGTTCTTACCTCTCACTGTGTGTCATGATGTTGTTCTTACTCTCACTGTGTGTCATGATGTTGTCTTACCTCTCACTGTGTGTCATGATGTTGTTCTTACCTCTCACTGTGTGTCATGATGTTGTTCTTACCTCTCACTGTGTGTCATGATGTTGTTCTTACCTCTCACTGTGTGTCATGATGTTGTTCTTACCTCTCACTGTGTGTCATGATGTTGTTCTTACCTCTCACTGTGTGTCATGATGTTGTTCTTACCTCTCACTGTGTGTCATGATGTTGTTCTTACCTCTCACTGTGTGTCATGATGTTGTTCTTACCTCTCACTGTGTGTCATGATGTTGTTCTTACCTCTCACTGTGTGTCATGATGTTGTTCTTACTCTCACTGTGTGTCATGATGTTGTTCTTACCTCTCACTGTGTGTCATGATGTTGTTCTTACCTCTCACTGTGTGTCATGATGTTGTTCTTACCTCTCACTGTGTGTCATGATGTTGTTCTTACCTCTCACTGTGTGTCATGATGTTGTTCTTACCTCTCACTGTGTGTCATGATGTTGTTCTTACCTCTCACTGTGTGTCATGATGTTGTTCTTACCTCTCACTGTGTGTCATGATGTTGTTCTTACCTCTCACTGTGTGTCATGATGTTGTTCTTACCTCTCACTGTGTGTCATGATGTTGTTCTTACCTCTCACTGTGTGTCATGATGTTGTTCTTACCTCTCACTGTGTGTCATGATGTTGTTCTTACCTCTCACTGTGTGTCATGATGTTGTTCTTACCTCTCACTGTGTGTCATGATGTTGTTCTTACCTCTCACTGTGTGTCATGATGTTGTTCTTACCTCTCCATCATGAAACGGGACAAAGAGTCAAGTTCGCATGATCACAAGATTTGAATGCTGAAAAAAGTGAAGACCAGCATAAGCCACGAACAAGACACTGAGGTCTTCATTGGTTCCCCATAGCTTCTCATGTCGGGTTGTTCCTGTAGGCCACATTTGTGTTCTTAATGTTCTAATATAGGTGATCACACTGCTACTAAAAACCTTGTTAGCCTTGAATCTGATTTTAGTGACTATATTTTTCCATGACCGACTGCACATTTTTGTGCGATATGGTCAGTATCGTGAATGACCACCCTCACTTCCCACTGAAAATTTCCAGCACAATTTATGGAAGGTTGGGTGAACCCTGAAGTTTAACAGATGGAAAATAAAACTTGGCCACGTCTGGAAACTGAAGATGGACCCTTCTCATCACCTACTAAACATTCAGACACTGAGGTTCCTGCATTCTAAAAATAGATGAATTGTTGGTCAATAACAGTGAATGACTCCCAAGTCATGCCAAAACATATAGATGTTAATTTTTTAAAATGTTTCTTCACTTACATGCAACATACCTACAACTGTACTCTAAATATAACCAAACAACATACCTACATCTGTACTCTAAATATAAGCAAACAACATACCTACAACTGTACTCTAAATATAAGCAAACAACATACCTACAACTGTACTCTAAATATAACCAAACAACATACCTACAACTGTACTCTAAATATAACCAAACAACATACCTACAACTGTACTCTAAATATAACCAAACAACATACCTACAACTGTACTCTAAATATAACTAAACAACATACCTACAACTGTACTCTAAATATAACTAAACAACATACCTACAACTGCACTCTAAATATAAGCAAACAACATACCTACAACTGTACTCTAAACAACACCAACAACAAGACAGCTAACCTGTAAGTCAAAGTGCGTACTTTGTCCAGAAGCAAGTCCTCATGCACTTTAACATCTGCATAACTTCTGAAACAGACAAGACAGGTAAAAATGTTTGGTTAGCGTCATCAGAGTTGTCCTTCTTACCCAACAGAGTGCTGCATTCCAGGGGCAACAGCACCTATCAGCACAAGAGCTGAAAGCAGTCAACAGATCATAGCTGACAGCTTCCACCATTAGTGGTGAATCAGAACTATGCAGATGCTACTCCACCACTCAGAGGTGCCCCTAGAAACAGTCAAATGGCTTGGCCAAGTATGTAGAACTCAAGGGTAAAAGCAATCCAATGCCCGAAAACTTTAAGCTGAAGTCAAATGTGTTGATCTGCAGCTGAAAGGCACAAATATCACAGTTTTGCTACAAATAACACAATGCATCTTAATGTCCTTTTAAGAGCAGACAACAAAAAGGTATACTCATTCCTTTAATCTTTGAGTGATAGCAGAACGAAAAAGAATAATGCATTCAGATCCTAGGACAGTTGGTCAGTCTGGTTACATGAACCAAGTTTTAAATTTTCCATTTTAAATCTGTTTACCACTTATGTTTAAATTTTCTCCTACTATGTTTTTGTTGAGATGGGATTCTCAAGAATGTTGAAAGTTCCCTGGACAGCTAAAAAGACCAATGAGAAAGTTCTCAAAGAGGCCAACATAAAAAGGGAGCTCTTAAAAAACATCAGAAAGAAGCAATCAACATTTTTTGGGCACATCATGAGAAGAGGAAAGTTGGAATACTTGGTTACAACTGGCAAAATAAAAGGAAAGAGAGATTGCGGACGACAAAGCGAGAAAATACTGGATAGCTTGGTGTAATGGCATGGAAAACAGTCAACAATAGAACTCATACGATGCACTGTGGATAGAAGATTGTGGAAGGACATGATCGCCAATGCCAACCGGTACGGCACATGATGATGATGATGTTTTTGTTTGACCTTTGAATTTTTCCAGCTCTTGAGTAGTCACATTTTATTATTGTTACCAACAACCATAACATAAAAAGTTAAACTTGTAGTAATTCTACTTTTCAATTATTTGTAAATCTTGAGAATGTTCAAGTCCTGAAAGTTTACCAAAATGTGTTCTAGCTGAAAACAAAAGCTGTTTATTATTAAACTCGCCAAAGTCCCAATGGAACCTCAGTCGCTATGTTGTTAGTAGACCAATGGATCGGGCGGACACCATCAATGCCCTCCAAGATGTGGGAAGGGCACAAGACTTTGACAACTATAAGTCCACATCACTCTTTCAGATGGGGAGCCACAATAGCTCAGTAGTAAGTGAACTGGACTGCAAAGGACAAGAGGTAGGGTTCAAGCCCAACCAATGGCTTCCGGTTCACCAACGGCTTCCGGTTCATCCAGCCTTTAATGGGTACTGGATTTTTTTCTGGGAAAGTAAAGCGGCATGGGCTTAATACCCACCACATTACCCAAAAAATCATGTGCTGAAGGTCTGTAAAATTTATGGTCACTAACATCATATTCCCTATACGCCACTTGGTGTGGCAGGAGTACCTTCTTTTTTTTTTTTCACTCCTTCAGATGAAAGAGATGTGAGTTAAGATGGGCACAGCCAGAAACGAGAAACTTAGTGGGTGTATAAGAATCTTATCAACCAACACAGAACTGGAGTCGTCAGTCGCTGGACATTGCAGGACTTGCTGAGGAGGGGATCTGAGCACCTATGGACATGTTTGGAGTGCAATGATGAAGATCCACAAATAACTCAATAACAATAACACACTTTCTGGTCTGAAGGGTCCTAGTTCAATCCCCAAAAGTGGTATATTTTTTGTCATACTGATACGGCTCGAAGGTTCACCCAACCTCTAAAACTCTGGGTACCAGAGATTTTTCTTGGAAGTAAAGATGGTCTTGTATGCTACCGACCACATCATGCAAAAATGTTCTGTGGTCATAAAAAATATAGTCACTAACACCATATTTCCCAAATGACTAGCAAGGTGGGGAACCTTTAAGTTCCTGCAGAAGGCCATCTATATAGGTCACAATATTGAAACAATTTGCACCATTTTTTGTATAGCAACAACCAAACTATTTACACCATATTTTTTATGTTCTCCCTTTTGATAAAATTAAGAAGAGATTGGTAAGCGAGATAAAAATATTGTTAAAGGTGTCTAATAATATTTGGAAATAACACCCTGGAAATCGGAAGCTGTAATAATTTCCTGCCTTAGGTTAGATTTATCGCCTGAAATTTGACCCAATCATACCATGTCTACCGAGGTGTTACGTTGTCTATTGACATGGCGGCCGTGAGTCCATCAATCCAACCAAATGTTCGGCTCCCTCTAAGCATTGTTCGCTGTCTATCCCATATTACAATGGTTTGTCTGACATCTCGCCAATGGCTGAAGAGATTTCCCCCATCATAAGAAAAGAAAAAGAAGAAAAAATGAATTTTTCTAAAATTGGTGAAATTAATTTTTTAAAAACAACCCCCTTGTACTTTTTACAACGCAAACGAAAAAAGAAATATCCAACATCAAAGTAAACAAATCCAACACTCAGAGGTGACCGGAAGTAGTAATTAGGAAGGTATGGGAAGTGGAGAATTGTTTACCCGCAGCAAATTGTCAAATTTCTACTATGAGGTGGTCATTTTTACAACAGTATCGTAATGTAGTGTTAAATATAAGAGAAGTCTCACCCAAGATAAAGAGGCATTATCAAGGCTGGATATGCCAAGATAGCAACAATTGATAGCAGAAACTCAAGTTAGAAATTAAATAAAAATATAGCAAAAAAAGTGAACAAGATGTCTTAGTTACAACTGCTTCAAGGCAATGGGCTTGGACTGTAACTGGGGCAAGATGGTTATTTTGTAAAGGGAAGCAACTTTTTATTCTCATCAACATTAAACTGCAACAATATCAAACAGGTAAAAATATATAATTGTGAAAATTGTGGAGATTGAAATCAATTAAAAGATTAACAAAAAAATAGACAAATGAATCAGATAAAGAGATCACTATCAGAAGACACATGAATAAGACGGTGGTAGAATGACTTTAGAATGAAGAAACGTTGCACTGGTAACAAAGGCATCGAATGGATACATAGAGGCCAGTTGGAGGACCTCGACTTTGACATAGTCTTCATCAGCAGCCAGCGAAATAAGAATAATGCAAAAAAACACAAATGCACTATCATCAATGGCCAGTAAAATAGGGCTTGAGATCAATCATGAAAAGACTAAAGTCATAAAAAGCTTGGTTTCAACAGATGAAAGAATATATATGGAAAACAAACATGTGAAAGAGATAGACCACTTGAACTATCTAGGAAGTCACATTGATCGGGAAGGGGATACAGGTAAAGAAATTAGAATCAGAATAGCTAAAGCAGCAATGTCTTTCAGAAGTCTTGAAAAGTTGTGGAAATCAAAACTCATCAGCACAAACACAAAACTTAGATTATTCAAATAAAACATACTATCAGCCCTAACATATGCATGTGAGAGCTGGAAAACAACAAAAGACATAGAAACAAAGTTGAACGCACTTGAAAATAAGTGTCTAAGGAAAATACTTTGTATTCAAGGGACGAATTCAAAACAAATGAGGAAATTAGAGAAATCACCAATCAACCATGAATATCATCAGTAATCAAGAAAAGACGATGGACATATGTTGGACATGTGATGAGAAGAGGTAATAGCTGAATAACAAAAAAACAAAAACCCTCAAGTGGGAAACAACAGGAAGAAAAAGAGGCCAACCCAGAGAAACACTGAGAAGAACACTGATCAGGGAGGCTAGGCAGCAGGAATCAATGAGATCAAGATGCTTGCACAGAACAGAGACAAATGGCAAAATTTGATTAAATATCTTTACAAGGATTGAGTCTGCTAGAAAGAAAATTTTGAAACATGAAAAGAGTATCCGAGTCGATGCCCTATGAGCCAACTACCGTTCGAAAGGTCGGTAAATAGATAGATTGTTTTAATAAATATATCATGATAGAGAATGAAAGACTCACATCTCCTTCTGTATCTTACAGTGGCTAAACTGCAGACTACGCGTGGCCTCCCTGTCAGGGGTCAAGGTTACAGCCATTGGTCCAGGTAGTAGATGGCTGCTGGGAAACACTGTCTGCGGCAAGGTGCTGTCTAAAGGCTGTAACTGGTGACTTAAATGTTGGTGATGGTGTACGTGCATTGGTGCAGACTGATCTTGTTGGCGCAGTTGTTGAGAGTGAGACTGTAGAGAGCTGTCATCATGATGTTGCTGGTGTGGATGATGGTGATGATAATTAGAGTCATTATCATCAGTTAGCAAGTCAAAGTGAGGTTGGTAGGTAGCAGCCGACACCTGCGAGTAAACAGCTGTTGGCAGAGATGGAATGTGAGGTTCGGGAATACTAGCAGTATGATCTAATGGAATATTGGCAGCAGTCTCTGAAGAAACTTCTATCTTCCTATTGTTTTTATGCATCTTCCCACTTCTAGCCACTCTGGAACTTTTTGGGAAGATTTTCTTTCGTTCACGATACATGGCAAGCTGGAGAAATTTGGTGTTTTTGGCACTGAGGTTAAGTCCGCAAAGACGAGTCATCTCATTAGAAATGATGTCCTGAGTCCGAGTACTGCAGTCCTCAACAGCCTTGCGCTTGCAAGCAATGCGCAACATCTGCTTCTCAAATCTGTCAGCATCTACTGTATGGGTGTGAGCTCTCTCGTTGTCTTGCACGATGACCACGGCAGAATGATCAGTCTTTAAATGTGCTGGACATCCTCTCGTGCTGCATCTCCAGGACAATTTGTCTTTGCCGGAATGATCTAGACGATACATGTAACCTTCTCGCATGAGGCTACGTTTGCCTTTGTTGGACATGGTCATCCGAAATTCCCTGCCGTTGCTCTGTCCTCTCAGGAAACATGCATCTGCAAAACAAATATAATACACATATAACATACGCATACGGATACATGAAAAATAAACATAAAATGATATAAGACAGCTAAACAGATAGAGAGATTTTTGGCCCAAACTTCATCTTCACATCCTGCCATGGTGATCTCTCTTGCCCCCTGTGTTCTAGCAGTTACCATCCATGTCAAGCCATTCATTCAGTAAAATATTATTTTAAAATTAAGATTGTTGTACCGGGCATTTCTCCTGAAAAATATCTGCTTGTCTGATGTCATTTTGAGCCGAAGATGGCACAAGACTTTGCATGTTCAATAATCTTTGCTGTTAACTGTCAGAAGTTGCACAGGACCCATACTATTCTATCTATTGGCCTTTCAAGCCGTAGCCGGCCCATAGGGCGTAGACCAAGATACCCCATCTGAATTTTTGTTCTAGCAGTTTTCAATTCTTTTAAATATATTTTATCAAATCTCGCCATTTGTCTCTGTTCTGTACAAGCAGCTCTATCTCACTAAGGGAGACAATTCCTGCTGCTCTTGCCTCTCTTATCAATGTTCTTCTCAGCGTCTCTCTGGGTCTTCCTCTTTTTCTCTTACCTGTTGTTTCCCACATGAGGGCTTGTTTTGCTAATCGGTTATTATATCTTCTCATCACATGTCCAACATATGACCATCGTCTTTTCTTTATTACTGAAGATATTAGTTGTTGATTGGCGATTTCTCTAATTTCCTCATTTGTTTTGAATTCGTTCCACGCTATACCAAGGATTTTCCTTAGACATTTATTTTTGAATGCGTTCAACTTTCTTTCTATATCTCTTGTTGTTTTCCAGCTTTCACACGCATACGTAAGGGTTGATAGTACATTTGATTTGAATAGCCTAAGTTTTGTGTTTGTGCTGATGAGTTTTGATTTCCACAACTTTTCAAAGCTTCTGAAAGACATTGCTGTTTAGCTATTCTGATTCTAATTTCTTTGCTTGTATCCCCTTCTCGATCAATGTGACTTCCAAGATAGATAAAGTGATCGATCTCTTCTACTGGTTTGTTTTCCATGTATATTTTGTCGTCTGTTGGAATTAAGCTTTTCATGACTATAGTCTTTTCATGATTGATCTCAAGCCCAATTTTGCTGGCAACTGATGATAGTTCATTTGTGTTTTCCTGCATCGTTTTTATCTGACTGCTGATGAGAACTATGTCATCATCAAAGTCGAGGTCCTCCAAATGGTCTCCTTGTATCCATTTGATGCCTTTATTACCAGTGCAGCATTTCTTCATTATGAAGTCCATAACAACTCCAAATAACAAGGGTGATAAAATAAATCCTTGTTTAACCCCAGTTTCTATTGGGAAACATTCGCTAAGTCCTTCCTCTGTTCGAACTGCACATGTGTAATCATCATACATGTCTTTAATAATATTTATGATTTTTGATGGTAAGCCATATTGCTTCAGAATTTTCCACAAAGAATCTCGATGAATACTGTCAAATGCTTTTTTGAAGTCGATGAAGTTAAGCACAAAAGGTTTTTGCTTTTCAATGTGTTCCTCCAATATAAGTCCTAGAGTAAAAATGTGGTCAAGGCAGCTTCTCCCTTTTCTAAACTCAGCCTGTTCTTCACGCATTACTGTATCTATTGAATCCTTTATTCTATTTAGGATGATTTTGCAGAATAACTTTGAGGCAACTGACAAAAGTGTCACACCTCTCCAGTTGTTACAATCCCTAAGATTCCCCTTTTTTGGAATCTTAACAATGATTCCTTTTTTTCATTTATGAGGTGTCTTCTCTGCTTTTCAAATGATGTTAAACATTTTCTGGAGATGTATTAAATTATGGCTATCAATTGCCTTGAGGATCTCAGCTATTAACTTATCCTCTCCAGCAGCCTTGTTATTGGTCATATGCTTTAAGGTGGTTTCTATTTCGCTCAAGGCGAAGTCATCTAAATTGACATCTAATTCTGCTGCTGGTGTTTCAGCTTCAAAATCTATTAAACTGTGGGGTAGTGGACGGTTAAGAATTTCTTTGAAGTGTTCCGCCCAATGGGCTTTTATGTCTGCGCTTGTTGTTAGCATTAATCCAGATTTGTCTAGAATTGGTGTTCCACTGGATGTATAGGTGTTTGTCAGCATTTTTTGTACAGTATAGAGAGTTCTGCTGTCTCCTGTAATTGCAGCTGTCTCTGCTTTCTCTGCCAAATTGTCTATATAAGCTCTTGTATCTCTTCTTACTGAACTTTTCACTTTGTTGTCTAATTCTTTGTATGTTGCTTTTGCCAGGACCTTTCCAAGATCTGTCTTTACATTAGTCATGGCTCTCTTTGCTTCTCTTCTTTCTTTGATGTATTTCCATGTGGTGTCTGAAATCCAAGCTCGTTTTTCCATTTTCTTCAGTCCAGCACTTGCTTCTGCTGCTGTCATTAGTATTTTGCTCTGTGAGTCCCACATTTCATTGATATCTAAGTCTATTTCACAGAGTGCTGTATAACAATTACTTAGTTCTATGTTAAACTTTTCCTTTATGGCTTCATCTTTCAGTTTATGACTATCAATATTATGTGTAGTTGATCTCTTCCATTGGCTTTTAAATTTTAATCTTATTTTCCCAATGCACAGGTTGTGGTCACTATTAACATCAGCACCTCTGTATGTTCTTACATCTATTAATGATGATCTGAATTGTTGTTTAATACCCTTACTGCATACAACAAAAGTCTTCCTATAGGTTTAACTGTTTAATACTATTTTATATTTACGTTTCATGATTTTTACAGCATTACTCGCTGCCCCATATAATATTTTATATTTATGTTTCATGATTTTTACAGCATTACTCGCTGCCCCATATAATATTTTATATTTGTTCTTATCTCCACACAGTCCAAACTGCAAGTAGCCAACTGTCCAGTGAGGAAAACACCCAGTGTGGATTCAATACCAAATGAAATCTATCAAGAAAAAAAACCACATGCCCACGTACTGGCTAACATATCTATTTATTCAACACAGTATACCCAAGAAGAAAGACAGAAACACACTCTCTTCCAGCCGGAGAAAGACACACACATTTCAGAGCAGAGGCAATGGCACAACACGTACTAGTCATACAAACTCTCAACATACTATATGTTCCAAGTCCAAAAATGATCATCCTCACTGTTGCAAAGTCAGTCATACAAGCTATGTCAAACCTGAAACAGGACAGACTCATTCAAGAATTAAAGAACAACATATGTTTGCTGTCAGAAAAGACAGAAATAGTTCTACAGTAGCAGTGGATACCAGCACACTGTGGCATCGGTGGAAACAAGAAAGCAGATGAACTTGTAAAAGCAGGTGAGAGCCTTGAACAGTCCAATCAGTGCCTCATAGAAGTAAAGACAATCCTGACACAAGCAAGGAAAACAAAATGGAGCAAGACATATGGAAAATATGAGCCAGGACATGACAGCTTACATAATCTCAGCAGACGAGAGCAGATCAAGATATTCAGACTCAAAATAGGTCACTGTGGCCTCAGAACACACCTACCCAAGACAGGACTCAGTGACTTTGCAACATGTGACTGCAGAGTCTCCAGACAAACTCCAGAGTAAATACCACAGGACTGCAGCAGTTTCAACACCCTAAGAACACAAATAAGGCCTATGGACACAACCCTGCAAGACTAATTATAGGGAACTGGGGAAGACCTCAAACACACTGTCTTGTTTGTGAACAATGCTGGTCTAAATGTCTAAATGCATAGAAATAGCTGATCACCAAAGACGATTCAACACAGAACAACTTATTCAACTCAATCTAGAATAAAGAACTCCCATAGAAAATGATAAATTACATAATTATTCATTGGCATTCAGTACAAGGACCTGTTCTGATATAATCTCAAAGATATTTCAATCCAGCAAATTGCAGCCAAGATAACAGATTTACAATCTATTAAACTACTGAATTAATTATCTGAGAAACGACCTACTTCCAGAAAGCTAATATGACTTGAGCAGGTTGTGGGACTGATGATTTGTCTGCAGCCCAGAAGCTCTAATGAAACAAATGCCTCTGGAAAATATTTTGTATACCATGGAATTAATTCCAGAGAATGCAGAAGTATGAGAAATGGCCTCGCAACTAACAACATCATCTGTAATCAAAAAACAGAAGGTGGGTATATGACAGCCAAGTGATGAGAAGAAAGGAGATATCAAGAGAATCTCACAACCAGTCCTCATATGGGAAACAGCTCGCCAAAGAAAATGAGGCCAACTAGAGAAACACTATGAAGAACACTGAGGCAAGAAGCGACAACAGCAGGCATTAGCTCCCTTTGTGAGATAGAGATGTTCACTGTGAACAGAGAGACATGTGTAGCAAGACACTCTGTGGGTCCTGTGCAAAATCGGATAATTAACAGCAAATATTATTGAACATGCAAAGTCTGACATTTCTACACTCTGTGCCATCTTTGGCTCAAAAGGCCAACAGACAGAAAGACAGATATCTCTAGGAGGAATGCCAGGTACAGCAATCTAGTTTTTTGGAATGCCAGGTACAGCAATCTAGTTTTTGGAATGCCAGGTACAGCAATCTAGTTTTTGGAATGCCAGGTACAGCAATCTAGTTTTTTGGAATGCCAGGTGCAGCAATCTAGTTTTTGGAATGCCAGGTACAGCAATCTAGTTTTTGGAATGCCAGGTACAGTAATCTAGTTTTTGGAATGCCAGGTACAGCAATCTAGTTTTTGGAATTCCAGGTACAGCAATCTAGTTTTTACAATATTTTTTTTTCCCAAAAGAATGGCTTAAAATTGATGGTAACTTCAATTAAGGTAAGACAACAGCAAATATAGGGAGACCAGCATGTAAGATGTGAGGATGATTCATTGTGACATGAGTTATCATCTCTAACAACAAACTGAAAGAATATATTCCAACAACAAACATGAAATACTTTCCAACAACAGACATGAAATACTCTCCCAACAACAAACATGAAATACTCTCCAACAACAAACATGAAATACTCTCCAACAACAGACATGAAATACTCTCCAACAACAAACATGAAATACTCTCCCACAACAAACATGAAATACTCTCCCACAACAAACATGAAATACTCTCCCACAACAAACATGAAATACTCTCCCACAACAAACATGAAATGCTTTCCAACAAAAGACCTGGAACCTCTCAAACAAAAGAAATTAATCATGTTCTAACAGACAAGAAATACTCACAAACAAAAGTTATGAAACAATTCCAATAACTTACCATTTAAGAAACTGGCACCAGACGTTTCAGCCATCAGTAGATCATTCTCACATTCTTCTTTCATGTCTCCTTTCAAGCCACTGAAATAAACAACAGACTTAATAACCCCAGTTTCACACAGTCTAATGTCTAATAGTCTTCTTCTTGTCTGTTAGCCCCATGGCTATCCCTCATCATTTTTCACACTTAAAAGGACATTAAATAAATGTGTAATATTGTCATTTTTAGCAAGTTGCATTATATAGTTACTTTTGGCCCTATACATCTGATTTATGCAGGCATTTCTGGATACAGGGTTGCTTTCCCTCTTTAATCTCTAATTACTAGACCAAATTGTGTGTTACCTTCCTTCTTTAATCTCTAATTACTAGACTAAACTGTGTTACCTTCCTTCTTTAATCTCTAATTACTAGACCAAACTGTGTGTCATCTTCCTTCTTTAATCTCTAATTACTTGACCAAACTGTGTGTTACCTTCCTTCTTTAATCTCTAATTACTAGACCAAACTGTGTGTTACCTTCCTTCCTTAATCTCTAATTACTAGACCAAACTGTGTGTTACCTTCCCTATTTAATCTCTAATTATTTGTCCAAACTGTGTGTTACCTTCCTTCCTTAATCTCTAATTACTAGACCAAACTGTGTGTTACCTTCCCTATTTAATCTCTAATTACTAGACCAAACTGTGTTACCTTCCCTATTTAATCTCTAATTACTAGACCAAACTGTGTGTTACCTTCCCTATTTAATCTCTAATTACTAGACCAAACTGTGTGTTACCTTCCCTATTTAATCTCTAATTACTAGACCAAACTGTGTGTTACCTTCCCTATTTAATCTCTAATTACTAGACCAAACTGTGTGTTACCTTCCCTATTTAATCTCTAATTACTGGACCAAACTTCACTGTGTGCTAGCTTGCAGCTTTACATTTTTGAATGCCTTTAACCCTTTAAATATATTAACAAAACTCTGTATGTATATATGGATGTAGGTTCAGATCACAGAAGGGTTAAAAACTGAGTTGAAATAAAAACTCTTAACCTGAGCACCTTGTAGTGTTTTGAGCATGCAGCTTTTATTCTTTAGCCCCCATATAACTCGGGATTTGGTACTTGTGCATTGGAGCAATTTCTAGCCATGCCCTGACCGGTAACGTGTTCTCTCGGACGTCCGGGCACTTGAGCCTGACAAAGGCGTATCTTTAGATATCGCTCCGGGTAGACGGGACTCGTAAACCTTGGCTGGCAACCCGTCTAGAAGAAGGGAAACTTCGACCACAAAACCCTCCACTACCTTGTGGACTAGTTTCTAGTTAGAATCGAAGGTTATGGGAGTACACCCAGAGTAAAAATCCGGAGGGAGGGACCCTAAGGCAGTGGACGGCGTTAATCGTCTTTCTGGCATCCCCTGCACCTTCTTTCAATTCCGAACGTATGGACTTTGTCCCTCCTTCGGAAATCCTTGAAACGAAGTCGAGAGGGGGATAGTGCGAATGGGTAAAGCACTATCTCCATATCCTGTGCCCAGGCAGAGTAGGCAAAGTGAAATGAGGAAGAAAGCACCAATGTTTAAACTTGGCACATGGAACGTAAGGACCATGTGCCCTGGACTTACTAAAACAAGCACACTGAAAGAAGGACAAATTAGAACAACAGCACTCATAGATAAAGAGGCAAAGCTTTTGCTAGAGTCGTACTTAATCGCCTGCATAGACTTGCAGAACGGGTGCTTCCCGAGTCCCAATGCGGTTTCAGACCCGGAAGATCAACCATAGATATGATCTTCACTCTTAGACAACTGCAGGAAAAATGTCGGAAACAAAATATGCCGCTCTATATTGCCTTTGTGGATCTCACAAAGGCATTCGACACAGTAAACAGAGATGGTCTCTACAAGGTGTTAGAAGGCATAGGCTGCCCCCCCTAAATTACTTAGGCTGATAATTTCCTTCCATGAAGACATGAATGGCAAAGTCCATTTTGATGGGAGTCCATCAGAGAATTTCAAAGTCAACAAAGGAGTGAAACAGGGATGTGTCCTCGCCCCCACCCTTTTTGGTATATTTTTTGCTGCCCTCCTAAATTACACCCTCGAAAACAGCTCAGGAGATATTTACATTCGCACTAGACCAGATGGCTCACTGTTCAACCTAGCACGACTAAGAGCAAAAACCAAAACAAATGTTGCCCTACTTAAAGAATTTTTATTTGCTGACGATGCAGCCCTAGTCGCTCATAGTGAGGCCACCCTACAGTCGCTGATCAACAACCTGGATAAAGCATGTGACCTTTTTTCACTGTCAATTAATGTTCAGAAGACAGTAATACTAAATCAAGGTGACTTCAAACCTCTATCTATTACTCTAAAAGACTGCCCACTAGAATCAGTACAGAAATTTACATATCTTGGATCCACAGTTACGCAAACCATCTCTCTTGATGAAGAAATAAACTGTCGAATTGGTAAGGCAGCTACGACCTTCGGCAAACTCACAAAAAGGGCATGGAACAACACGAAACTAACTCAAAAGACTAAACTCTTAATATATCAAACATGTGTGCTTAGCACACTACTATATGGATCCGAAACCTGGACAACATACTCAAACCAGGAAAAAAGACTAAATGTCTTCCACATGCGATGTCTCCGCAAAATAATGCACATCAAATGGCAGGACAAAATAACCAACTTAACTGTCCTGCAACGTGCTAAGACCCTAACAATCATGTCGATGCTCAGAAGTCGAAGGCTAAGATGGCTGGGGCATGTCCAACGGATGGAAGAAAAACGCATTCCTAGGCAAATACTATATGGCGAGCTAAAACACGGAAAACGACAAATCGGCAGACCTAAACTACGATATAGAGATATCTGCAAATCATCTCTGAAAGACTTCTCCATCTGTGAAAACGACTGGCAACATCTGGCAAGTGATCGCACATCATGGAGAGCACGTATAAGGAACGGTATAACAACATTTGAGACTGTGCTAAGACAGGACTTAGAAGAGAAGAGACTCATGAAAAAGGATGGTAAACCCTGTGGACCAGCGAGCCTGACCTGTTCATTATGTGACCGCGTGTGTTTGTCAAACATTGGTAGAATTAGCCACGAGAGAAGCTGTTCGGCAAAAACAATACCTCAAAAAAATACGCAATAGCCTCCACTAGACCGTCTGACAAGACGAAAAGGGCCATATATATATATATAACTCGCCCTATCCCACCCTGCGAAACACCAAAAATTGGATTTAAAAAATAGGGATAGATCATTCTATCTATCTATTGTCCTTTCGAGCCGAAGACGGCACATAGGGCAAAACCACAATCTCAAAAAACAGAAATCTTGCGTGCCAAAATGGCACACATTGCAGAGATCACTGCTTCCAAAACTTATAGCTCTGTTTCCATAACAATACTTTTTTACAATGACAGCTTGTCAAGCCATCGATCAACCTCCTTAGTCGCCTCTTACGACATGCCTGGAAGGTCACAGTGTCACTATTTAGATCATTCTAGGGATACATTATTCAAAGTTGTCATCACTGCACAAAGGTTGAGAGAATCAAAGTAAAATGTAAAGGAGGAAAATAAAGATATCCGTCACGCCATTTGGCATAGATAGAGAGAATGGAGTTAGTGCCCATATTTTTATAGACCTTCAGCACATTAGTTTTGGATAATGTGGTCAGTATTATCCTGTGCCGCTTTCCTTTCCCAGAATAATCTGGTACCCATTTTAGGTTGGGTGAACCTGGAAGCCACATATAAGAATCAAACCCGAAGCCTTTCTGGTCCAGTTCACTAACCACTGAGCTATCATGGCTACTTTAGAAGGATTAAGAATGACCCAAAAATAATTTTGTAGTGAAGAAAATTATTAAAATTCACCTACTATACACAGCCGTTTGTCAATGGTATTTTAGTTGTTTTGATAATGTGTCTCTTTTCAAAAATATAAAATGTATATGCTTCTTGTAAGGTACTCTCCGATTGATTATGAGAATAAATATCTTGAATATTATCATAATTTCAGGTCAAAAATTGAAAATATTATATTAAAAAATCTCTGATTTGCCAATTTTTAAAATTATTTGATTTTTTTTTTTTTAAATTAAAAAAAATTACGTAATATGAGCATTGTTATTATGCTATTAAATTATCTTACATACACATATCATCACAATTTTGTGTGGTTTGTCACAAATTGAAACCCCTTCCATTTAAATACCAATTTTAATCATGAGTGGAATGTACATCCTGGAGATTACCCTCAAGTGGTTCTTAGTTTAAAGTTGATAACTAAAGTGCCACTTTGGAACTAAAACAATCAACTGTGGAGACCAAAGTATTTTAAAGTGAGGGAAAAAGTGTTCTTGGTTACGGTTGGTCCAAGGCCCCGGTATCACTGCAAATGAATTAAAATTCATAATTGCTCAGCCGCCTGTGCCAGTGGAATCATCCAAATTAAAATTCATCTCACTGGATGATTTCAAACAAAGAAAGCCAACTGCAGTCCCCATCATAGCAGCTACAGCACATGCCAAAAGGAATAAGGCCAAGCGGCACTGAAAGTGAACACAGCTGAAATATCCTTCGTCATATGAGATCATCATTCATCGTAAGCAATTGGAATATCGAAACATGATCCGGATGAAAAAACACAGGTCGTGGTGTGCACAGAGCACTAAACTCAATAGCTCCTGCAGTAAACTGGACTTGGAATATGAGGAAACTGCAACATGGAGCATTTTTTAGACTTAGCCTCAATGGTTCCTGTCACCTATCCGTCATATTGACCGGAAGTCAAAGAGTTTTTCCCTGCTGTTATTACCTACCTCACCACAGCATGACATCAAAACATCAGTGATGAAATGTTTATTTCAAGAAATTCAAAATGTGATGTATTTAAAGAAGATAAGTACTACATTTTTTTATGATAATATCTACACCCAAGACAAATGTTGTCTTGGTGGGTTTTGTCTACTTCTTGGCAGGCACAATCCGTTCAACCTAAGACCAAGTTTTTCAGGTTATATTACACTGCAACTGCCGTTCAAAATGAAAGTGAAAAATTACTTCTGATTATATGTAAATATATAAAATTTAAATTTAAAAGATAATGTTAACAGATTCAAAAAAATAAAAAAATTAAGGATAATGTTATCAAATTTCCAAACACACACAAAAATAAGGATAATGTTAACAAATATTTTTTTAAAAGAAAAAATAAAGATAATGTTAACAACTTTTTTTAAAGAAAAAATGAAAAACAATGTTAACAAATTTTAACAATTTTACAAATAAGGATAATGTTAACAAATAAAATAAAAAAATAAAGATAATGTTAACAATTTTTTTTTTTAAGAAAGAAAAAAAATTAAGACAATGTTATCAAATTTTTTAAATTTTACAAATAAGGATAATGTTATCAAATGGCCAAAACCAAAATAAAAAGGATGTTATCAAATGGGCAACAACAAAAAAATAAAAAATAATGTTTATTATTATCCTGGATGTAGCAAAAAGATGAGGTCTTAATGACAGCAAGTGGCTAGCAGGGTAAGATTGTCTTACAACGTGAGCATCAACTATTTTTCCACTTAGAAATTTGATCCACATGAAGCTAACAGATAACACTGACAAGGATATCACAGAGGTGAGTGTGGATACACACACCAGCCTGGTGCCAGTTGCTAGGCGGACCTCAACTGCTACTTTACCCCATAGCTATATATACAGCACACTGCAGCTGTGTTGGAGCTTTGTTGTGGTGAGTCTGAGTAATAATCTCTGCTACATGTCGGAAAATAAACTATTTGGCTTGAAACTATCTCTTCTAGAAAAGCAGACAATACTTATGACATATTAAACATCGAACTTACACAAAGAAATATTGAATATTTTACGTACAGAAGCCTTATTACTACTCATTTTACGAGCTGGGAGTACAGGAAGTAGCTAACACTGGCTTATGTAAAACTGAGGTGAGCACTGAGAGAGGGCACAGCTGCAAATAATGAATGCAGGCAAGAACCACAACCACAACAGCGCGTTTAATGTAATATTCTCCCTTAAGTCTATGTGGGATGCCCAGGTGTGGTAGACAGGTAAGTTATATTTAGAACAGACAGCTTGCTTGCATACACTGAGGGCTTTGATATATTGTTTCTTTCTTTTTCTCCTTCTGTCTGTCAACTCTATCACTTCTCTCAATATATTGTACATCTCTCTCACTTCTCTCAATATATTGTACATCTCTCTCACTTTTCTCAATATATTGTATATCTCTCTCACTTCTCTCAATATATTGTATATCTCTCTCACTTCTCTCAATATATTGTACATCTCTCTCACTTCTCTCAATATATTGTATATCTCTCTCACTTCTCTCAATATATTGTATATCTCTCTCACTTCTCTCAATATATTGTATATCTCTCTCACTTCTCTCAATATATTGTACATCTCTCTCACTTCTCTCAATATATTGTACATCTCTCTCACTTCTCTCAATATATTGCATAACTCTCTCACTTCTCTCAATATATTGTACATCTCTCTCACTTCTCTCATTATATTGTACATCTCTCTCACTTCTCTCAATATATTGTATAACTCTCTCACTTCTCTCAATATATTGTATATCTCTTTCACTTCTCTCAATATATTGCATATCTCTCTCACTTCCCTCAATATATTGTACATCTCTCTCATTTCTCTCAATATATTGTATATCTCTCTCACTTCCCTCAATATATTGTACATCTCTCTCACTTCTCTCAATATATTGTATATCTCTCTCACTTCCCTCAATATATTGTATATCTCTCTCACTTCCCTCAATATATTGTACATCTCTCTCACTTCTCTCAATATATTGTATAACTCTCTCACTTCTCTCAATATATTGTATATCTCTCTTACTTCTCTCAATATATTGTACATCTCTCTCACTTCTCTCAATATATTGTACATCACTCTCACTTCCCTCAATATATAGTACAACTCTCTCACTTCTCTCAATATATAGTACATCTCTCTCATTTCTCTCAATATATTGTATATCTCTACACTTTTCATTCTCTCCCCAAAACAAAAAACAGGAGCCATCTACATAAACAATGAGCCTGTGAAAGAAGACACACAAACTACATATCTCGGAGTTACGTTTGATAACAAACTATCTTGGAAACAACAGATAATTAAAGCAACCCAAAAAGCAAGGTGGAAGTTAGCTATTCTAAGAAAGCTGTATGGAGTCACATGGGGAGTGAGTGGGAAAATAGTCAGCAATATTTACCAACAGAGTATACACCCATATCTAGAATATGGATCATCTGCATGGTGCTCAGCATCAAACACCACACCACAAGAAGTGGATAAAGTACAAAACCAAGCACTTAGGATCATCACAGGAACAATGAAATAACATCAATATTGGAGATGGAGAAATTGTGGAGGATACCAGCACTGAGAGAAAGGAGGGAAATAAAGGTGCTGATTTTAGGCAGAAAAATGTTTATGCGTGCCAAGACATACAATGAAGGACTGATTCCAAAATCTTGCATTGGAACGGCTTAAGAGAAGCAGTTTTATCCACCAAGCCAAGCAAATTTGTAAACAAACACAAACATACCAAGAGTTGTCAGCCCCCTATTGCCCATACGAGAACAAACTCCCTGGACAGAGAAATCTGAATTGTTGATACAAATATGGACAGAAGTGAAAGGAATACTTGACAAAGAGGAGCAGAATAGTCTACAGTATAAAACAATAACTCTCAGTTTCTTGTATGAAGAATACCCACAAGACTTATGGATTCGTGTGTACACAGATGGGTCAGCACAGAATGCAGTAAAGAATTGGGGAGCAGAAGCATACATAGAGTACTCAAGTAACACTAGGGATATGAATAAAATAGCAACATGGAAATATTGTAATAATTATGATGCAGAAATCCAAAACAATAAAGTTGGCAATAGAAAAACAGCACTAATCTTAGTCCACAGCCTGTAGTGTTTTTGACAGATGCAAGATCACCATTCTAGGCACTACAATCCAGAAAATTGCCACATCTGCAGACCTTATTGACTGAACTCTGCAAGCATCACAAGGTTGTCCTGCAGTGGATCCCATCTCACTGTAGAATACCAGAAAACGAGAGAGTAGATCAGCTGGCAAAGGAAGGCACAACAGGCACACAACCAGATGCACACAACCAGATAATCAAATCAATTAGAAGACCACAAGCCCCAAATCAGGATTCCTTTCATAATATGAATAGATGGGAACAAGTTATTATATGCCTCAGAACAGGGCACAATTGACTTTAAAGTCATATGTGTACAAAATTAAAGATCAATTAATCAAACAACATGTATGTGGGGACAGGCGCCCCAGAATGCTCAACACATACTTCAAGACTGTACTGAATATAGTAGACTGCGGAAAAATCCATTGGCCCATAGATACAACACTACAGACTAAACTAAATGGGTCACTGCAAGAATTACAAAAGACAGTAAAATTTATACAGGAAATGACACTGCAGATATAGACAATACTTCAGGAAAACAAAAGATAGATAGATCATAATATTATTTTATATATTTATAACCCTAGATTACAATCTATCTATCTATCTATTGTCCTTTCAAGCCGAAGACAGCACATAGGGCAGAACTACAATCTCAAAAACTGAAACCTTGGGTGCCAAAATGGCACATATTGCAGAAATCACTGCTTCTAAAATCTATGGCTATGTTTCCATAACAATACTTTTTTACAATGACAGCTTGTCAAGCCATCAATCAACCTCCTTAGTTGCCTCTTATGACTTGCCTGGAAGGTCACAGATTTACTACACTTTACTTCCCTCATAATGAGGCCCCGGTAACACACGGGAAAGATTACAATACCGTAGTAAAAATTACCACCACAAAATACAATTTTTTGGGAATTTGAGTTTGCCATGGGCAAACTTCACTCCCCTCCCTACACCTTCCTAATTATCACTAACAGTGTTTTATTTTTGTTGTTTGTTAGGTTTTTTTTTTTCCATGCACCGTAATAAAAATGACAATGGTTTCATGAAAACCGTATAGTTTTTATTTTAAAATTCTGCCAGTTTTCAAAGAATTCGCTATTTCTCCTTTCTTTCTCATGACGGGGAGGGGGGGGGGGGAATGATTGTCTTGGCCGTCAGCAGGACATCAAAGAAATCTTTGCAACAAAGGGGAAAATCAGGGAAAAACACCAAAGAGGGTGCCGAACATAATGGCTGATCTGACGGTTTACGGCTGTCATATGAATAGACACCGGAAGCCGGGTGGTGCCGTGACCGTTCAGGGTAAAAATAGATTGTAAACCAGGAAATTATTACCACATCATTGTGTGAACGCGCCGCTGTGTAGCAAAAGTTCAAAGAAAGTTTGACTTTCCAAACCAAAATGTTACATTTAAGTGGTAGTAATTTTTACTACGGTATCGTAAACACGTCGGTCCCAGGTATACATTGTAATCTAGGGTTAAGAGAAATTATTTTTGTTCAACTGTAGAAAAGAAAAAGAGGCAAAATACAAGTTCTGCAATTTAGTTTAAATTAAAGTTATCTCCCTAGGAACAAAACTTCAGCGTGTCTCAAATACTAGACATTTCATTCTGCTAAGGAAGCCACTCTGGCTCGTTCTGGTTTTCAAGAAATCTGGCCAAGAAAACAGAGAAGGGAAATGACTGATTGAGAGCAAGATTAGCATTAGACGCCATTTCTTATTTGAGCCCTGTTAAGTGTTATTAAATTTCCATAGCAACATTTTTGGTGCCAAAGTGGGGCCAGGAATTCCCCTAAGTCATGAAACTTTCCTTTGGAATATACAAGCCACTTTTTTTTATAGTTATAGCTATTTTTACATACTGAGGTATGTGTTTTTTTACATTTTGTGGGAGTAAATTGATGAAGCTATTCTATTCGCTCAGATTGGTTTGGGTATTTTGATCAATTAGGTACTTCTTTATAACTGTGCCAATGTGAAAGAAATCTGTAAATGAGTTTGTTTACTAGAATGATTTAAGTGACATGAGGTCGTGACCTCAGAACATAGGATCAAAATAGGAATTTTACAATGACCTCAATTTGAATAAACAGTTTCAAAAAAATATATTTGTTCCCCACCCCAAACAAATTTGATATTCTCTGTGTGTATGTTCTGATTAATTTCTGTGTGCTGTTTTACTGTTCCTTCATATTTCCTTTATTAGCCGCTTCCTCTGCCTCTTTAGTTAGTTCAACTATATATTTCCTCTTATCTCTATTAATTCATTCTCCAGATAGCATTATATATCTCAAAGATGATCTCTTAGACAAAAAGACCTTATCTTTCCTGGATGGCAGATTTACTTTTTTCCTTTCTTTGACTTGTCCATGTCCATGTTTGTGAAGTTTTTGTGGCTTATTTTTTTACAGTACATGATAGCCAGTCATGTGCCTAACCCTTCTTAGTCACCTCTTACAAATATGCGTAGTCGGAAACCGCTACAATTCTTTACTCCCTTAATGGGCCCCAGCAGCATACGGACAATTACAAATACTAACTAAAAATTATCTCTGAGTCTATGTTCATGACCAAAACATTTTATTTTATTTTTAGGTTAGGGTTAGTTTGGGATTATGATGGTTACTATTATTGGGTCAGTTTGGTTAGGAAATATAGGACTTTACTCTTGCGTTGTTCATCTCCCAGGAACAAAACATCAATGCGTCTCAAATACTAATTATCATTATCTCTATGAAATGAATTAGTCTAATCTATGATCATCATCATGACGCTCATCGCCAACCGTGACGACTGACTAACGAACGCATTTTATTTTATTTTTGGGTTAGGGCTAGGAGTGGGTTAGGATTGGACTTTACTTTACTCTCACGTTATTTATCTTTGGGGAGATAACTTTAATTTACGACGCTAAATTAGTAAATTGCCGAAAAACGTTTATTTAATTAAAAAAAAAGGAATAAATTGGTTTTAATTTTAATGATTTATATTATATTAAGTTTCAATTTAAAGCTTTTTATTTAAGACATTTAAGATTTACGTTAAATTTAAGTAAGTTCCTTTAACTTCCTTTAACTCTTTAACTTTAAGTTCCGATTTTTTTTTTTTTTTTTTTTATTTTTATTTTTAACAAACAGAAATTATCACACAAAATTCAATAGAATATCTTATCACTATGGTGTCCTATCAAAGAATACAATATAAATACTATCCGGGTCTATTGACCAACATTACATTAGACTGCCTGTTAATTTCCACCACAACCGTTAAATCGCCTCCTACTGCAGCAGTTGGTTGCCTCCAGCCATTGCTGTGTTCACAACCAGCTTTTCTGGCCTCCAAACACTGGTGAGTCCATCTACTAACATCACGTCGCCGTGCCCAGGCATTCATTTGACCGTGTGTAACCATCTCTCCAGTCTTTAGGTATTTCTTCCCATTCCCATATTTTATCTAGTAGATTATGTAACATCTTGGTAGAGGTGTTAACATCTGCTTATGATAGCGTGTGAAAGCCATCAAACTGTTAAAAGATGGTAAAGCCACAGGACCAGATGAAATTCCTTCGGAAGCCATCAAAGCAGATATTATCACCTCTACCAAGATGTTACATAATCTATTGGATAAAATTTGGGAGAGGGAAGAAATACCTAAAGACTGGAGAGAAGGTTATATGATCAAACTACCAAAGAAAGGAAGTTTACAGGAGTGCACAAATTATAGGGGAATTATGCTACTATCAGTGCCAGGAAAAATATTAGGCAGAATCATTCTGGAGAGACTAAAGAGGCTATAGAGAAACACTTGAGAGATGAACAAGCAGGTTTTAGGAAGAACAGATCATGTGCTGATCAAATAACTACTCTACGTATAATAGTTGAACAAAGTTTAGAACTAAAATCCCCACTTTATATTGGATTCATAGATTACGAAAAGGCATTTGATAGTTTAGACAGAAGAATGCTTTGGAAGTTGCTGAGTCATTATGGAATCCCCATAAAGTTTATTAACCTGATAAAAACAATGTATGAAGGAACAAAATGTAGTGTGGTGCATGAAGGACAGCTTACAGAAGCATTTGAAATAAGAACAGGAGTAAGGCAAGGATGCCTTCTGTCTCCATTTCTCTTTCTACTGGCCATAGATTGGATTATGAAAATAACTCAAAACAACAGAAATGGGATCCAGTGGTCACTGACCAAACAACTTGATGATTTAGACTTTGCTGATGACATAGCTCTCCTATCACACAGCCACCAACAGATGCAAGATAAAATGAGTATATTAGATGAGAGATCACAACAGCTAGGACTAAAGATTAATAGAGATAAGACCAACATTATGAGAATTAATGCAGTTGGCAATAACCAAATAAAACTAGGAGAAATACCTCTACTAGACGTACAATCTTATATATATCTGGGCAGTAATATAGATAAAGAGGGAGGAACAGAAAACGATACCAAAATAAGGATATCAAAAGCAAGAGGAGCTTTCATTGCACTGGGAAACATATGGAAATCCAAAGAAATTAGGCTAAATACAAAAATACAAATTTTCAACTCCAATGTTAAGTCGGTTCTATTATATGGCTGTGAAACATGGAGAATAACAAAATTGACAATCACGAAGGTACAGACTTTCATTAATGGATGCTTGCGCAGAATAAAGGGATGGAAATGGCAGGACAAAGTCACAAACGTGGAATTATGGAAATGTACCGGTCAAATACCAGTGGATAAAGAAATACAGCGAAGACGATGGCGATGGATAGGACACACACTACGGAAACCAACTGAGAGTATTACACAACAGGCCCTTTTTTGGAATCCCCAGGGGAAAAGACAAAGAGGAAGACCAAGGAATTCTTGGAGAAGACAGATTGAAGCAGAGATGAAGATGATGGGGAAGACATGGAATGATCTTAAAAGAATTGCAAAAAACAGAACGACTTGGAAAGTGTTTGTTGAAGACCTATGCTCCACTGGGAGCTAAAAGGTAGAAGATGATAGCGTGTGCCGAAGGACAGTTCAGCTGCATTCACTTTTTGTGCGTCTTGGCCTTATGTCTTTTGGCGTGGCTGTAGCTGTTATCTATGTCAATAAAAATGAGAAAGAGAGTTCATCAGTGCTATATAGAACCAATTCTGACCTATGGAAGCGAATCATGGACAGTAGACAAACAAATGAAAAGACGGTTAGAGGCCACAGAGATGGGATTTCTCAGAAGAATGTTGAAAGTTCCCTGGACAGATAAAAAGACCAATGAGGAAGTTCTCAAAGAGGCCAACACAAAAAGGGAGCTCTTAAAAAACATCAGAAAGAAGCAATCAACATTTTTTGGGCCCATCATGAGAAGAGGAAAGTTGGAATACTTGGTTACAACTGGCAAAATAAAAGGAAAGAGAGATCGCGGACGACAAAGAGAGAAAATACTGGATAGCTTGGTGTCATGGCATGGAAAACAGTCAACAACAGAACTGATACGATGCACTGTAGATAGAAGATTGTGGAGGGACATGATCGCCTACGCCAATCGGCAGGGTACATGATGATGATGATGATGATGGTAGCTGTTATTGTTATGATGGGAACTGCAGATGGTTTTCTTAGGATCCTTCAATGAGATGAGTTTGGTGGTTAGTTGCGTTCGCCCGATGACTAAAGTATTCTAGAGTATCGCGGTGGACTAGAATATTTCTCTTCATCATCCGCCCTTACAAGGGCGTAGTGGACGTGTCAACACATGCCCAACATTCGTCCATCTATTTATTTAAATGGAAAAAACAACGTGTGCAACAAATCTATGTCAATAGAAGTGAGAAAGAGAGTTCATTGGTGCTATATAGAACCAATTCTGGCCTATGGAAGCGAATTAGGGACAGTAAGAAAAAAAAAAAACAAATGTAAAGACGATTAGAGACCACAGAGATGGGATTTCTCAGAAGAATGTTGAAAGTTCCCTGGACAGCTAAAAAAAGAAACGAGGACATTCTCAAAGAAGCCAACACAAAAAGTGAGCTCCTAGGAAACAGAAAGAAACAACATTTATTCGGGAACATCATTAGAAGAGAAAAGTAGGATACTTGTAACCAACTGACAAAATGCAGGGAAAGAGATATCAAGCTCGACATAGAGAGAATATAATAGATAGCTTAATGTCATTGCATGGAAGACAGTCAACAACAGAATTGATACAATGCACGGTAGATAGAAAATTGTAGAAGGACAAGATCGCCTACGCCAACCGGTATAACACATGATGATGATGAATGTGACGTACTTGAGGGTAATAATCTATTGAAACTCTCACCTCAGTTCTAGTGCAATATTCAGCTGAATAATCTACTTCAGCCTTCAACTCGATAATCGACTGCATCCTTCAACTCAACAATATATCGTTTCCTTCAACTTATTAAATTTATCGCATCCTTCAACTCAAAACTATATCGCATCCTTCAACTCAAAACTATATCGCATCCTTCAACTCAATAATATATCGTATCATTCAACTCAATAATATAGCTAATTTCCAATATTAGGAAGAAACAATCATCATTTTTTTGGCCATGTAATGGAGAAGAGAACAACTGGAATATATTGTAACAACTGGAAAAATTGAGGGACGAAGAGATAGAGGGAAGCAAAGAGAAAAAATACCAGACAGCTTAATTAAGAGAATGGCTTGGCAGAAGGTCAACAACAGAAATGATAAATAGCTGCCGAGATTGAAAGTTGTGAAGAGACATGATCACCTACGCCAGTAAGCCCGGTACTTGATGATGATGATTGCAAAAGTACTCCTCAAAAGTCGGTTGCATTCTTCACGTAAATAATCTATTTTAACCTTCACCTTTACAACAGTGAAATTAAAAATAACAAAATCTCCGGTGTGTAAAAAGCAATAAATATATTTTCAAGAAAAAGCTCATTTTTTAATTAAAAAAAAGAAGAAATAAATAAAGACATAGACATTGTACAATAACATAAAACACTCTTTCTCTTACTGAATATATTGTTATCTTTATTTTAGCTGTAAATATGTGTGTTTTCCACGTGTCACAAACATACAAATATGAAATAGATCAATCAAGAAACATTCAAGTGCCGCACAAAAAACAATCAAATAAAATAGTTCACAACAAAATGTAAATAGCAAAAACAAATAATCAAAGTGTAATGAGACATAATGAGACAGTGCACTCTCATTATTATCTTTATTTTTGTCTTCACATAAAAAAAAAACAAATTAAAATTTTAGAAGGGATACACGTTGACAGAAAAGATCTAAAAATAGTAAAGAACATGTACTGACAACAAAAGGCAGTGGTAAGAACTGGAAATCAATTTGGGAATGTTTCAAGAAATCAAAAAAAGAAAGAAAGGCTAGTTTGTGTACCAATACCAGATTTATTTTAACCCTTATATGACGTTCATAACCTTCATCCCAACGTTGTGCTACCAATACCAGATTTATTTTAACCCTTACATGACGTTCATAATCTTCATCCCAACGTTGTGCTACCAATACCAGATTTATTTTAACCCTTACATGACGTTCATAATCTTCATCCCAACGTTGTGCTACCAATACCAGATTTATTTTAACCCTTACATGACGTTCATAATCTTCATCCCAACGTTGTGCTACCAATACCAGATTTATTTTAACCCTTATATGACGTTCATAACCTTCATCCCAACGTTGTGCTACCAATACCAGATTTATTTTAACCCTTATATGACGTTCATAACCTTCATCCCAACGTTGTGCTACCAATACCAGATTTATTTTAACCCTTATATGACGTTCATAACCTTCATCCCAACGTTGTGCTACCAATACCAGATTTATTTTAACCCTTATATGACGTTCATAACCTTCATCCCAACGTTGTGCTACCAATACCAGATTTATTTTAACCCTTATATGACGTTCATAACCTTCAATCCAACGTTGTGCTACCAATGCCAGACCCTAGAAGCAAGAACAATAAGAAAAATAACCTCTACTGAGATGAAATGTGTTAGACGAATGACAGGAAACAGCCTGAGAGATAAGATCAGAAATGAAGAACTGAGAAAAAAGCTAGGAATAGCTCCCGCTATAAAGATTAAAAAAAAAAGAAAAAAAGAAACAGATAAAATGGCTTGGCCACGTGACAAGGCAGAAAGATCAAAACAATACAACGAACCTTCAATAAACGCTGCGAGAACACCAGACCCAAGGGCCGACCACGAAAAAGATGGATTGACGGAATATTAGAAACACTAGGAGACATAACAGCTGGAGAGGCGAAAAAAAAAAACCTGCAAATTATATCTCCCCTCCGTTAAGTGGGCGTGTGTACGTTGTGTTGTGGTTTGCAGTAAAATGTGATATTTGCGTCTTTCGGTCCAACAATTCTGGATTTGGTGAGCAACTCATGACCAAAAACATGTCACTAAAGTCGGATGTGTTGAATAGAAAGACAGAAAATGTCGCAAGCATGAACAACAACATCGATGGCAAATAACACGGGTTTCATCATCATCGTGTGCCTTCTCCGCAACGAAGGTTGGCTACCATGGATCGTCATTCTACTCTGTTTCTTGCTTTGATGGAGCAGGCTGTCATAGATTGACTTGACCATCTTTTGATGTTACTCGCCCATGTTAGTCTTGGTCTGTCTCTGCCTCTTTTACCTTGTATTTTCCCTTCCAATATTACTTTTATTAGGCTGTTGTGTTTTTTAACATGCCCCAAAAATTTCATTTGTCTTGTCTTAATTGTATTTAGTAGTTCTCTTTTTATTTTCAGTTGTTTTAAAACTTCATCGTTTGTTATCTTTTCTTTCCATCCAATTCTACCTATCCTTCTATAAATCCACATTTCAAAGGCTTCAATTTCACGTTGTTCATGCAAACACGATTTTATGAGCAGATAATTTAGTGAAGCAGTCATTGAACAAACTCAAAAAAAAAGGAAATGCACGAAATAAAACAAAATAGAAACAAGTTCAGGATAGTTTTCATGTATAATAAAATAATAAATATGAGATTATTTGTAAAAAGCCAAATACTTCTTCTGCTTCTAGTCTTCTTCTTTCCTTCCTCATCTGCCTTTCAGCGTCGAAGGGAGATATAATTTGCGGTCTTTTGCTCTTCTGTTCGCCTCTGCTGCTGTTATGTTTTGTAGTACTTCTAACATTCCATCAATCCTTCTTTTTTTTGGCGGTTAGCTTTTGGGTTTGGTTTTCTTTCAACGTTTGTTGAAGGCTCGTTGTGTTTTGATCTTTATGCCTTGTCACATGGGCCAAACCATTTTATCTGTTGTTTCTTTATATATTCTATGGTTGGGGCTATTCCTAGCTTTTTTCTCAGTTCTTCATTTCTGATCTTATCTCTCAGACTGTTTCCCGTCATCCGTCTATAACACATTTCATCTATGTAGAGTTATTTTTCTTATTGTTCGTGCATCTAGGGTCCAGGTCTGGCATTGGTAGCACAACAGTTATTTCCCTGTTTGACATATATTTGAAAGACATAGACAAATCTCGCGTCACTCGCGTCATCGCGTTTCTATTTTAAAATATATTTGCATAAATGAGCATGTGTAAATAACAGCAACATAACACTTAGGAAATGAAACAAAAAATACATTTTAAAAATTAAGTATTCATAAAATAGCAGGTAAATTCTGGGCATTGAAAAATGCAGTATTAAATAAAATAACAAACAGACAAACGGCAGATTGATAGCTCACAACATGGTGGTATGAGTATACATTCAGATAATAATTATGTAAACATACTTTTACAACAGAAAAACAATAAAATATGTAAACAAGAGCGATAACAGCTCTCTGCCTTGGGTAATAAAGAATGTGTAGATCACTCAAGCAAATACAGTGTTTGTTGTTGCTTTATAGTCCGGTTATAGAATGTCACTATAGTCCGCATATAGAACAAACATGTTTCGATGACGAGGCTTATGCTGGTGGTTTTTGCTGTGTCTTTGTTTTTACGTCTCTTTTTCCTGCCATGTTCTTTGTCTCTTCATGTCTCCAGCCACTCTTTACCAGCGTGCACCATTACTTCCTAAAATGTTGCATGTTATTTGAATACGCCAGGTTTATACCTGGTCTGAATACGTAAGCGTTCTCTCCCCTGCCTTGCCAGGCATTAGTGGAATACGGTGTTAGGGACTATAATTTTCTATATGACCACGGCACACGTTTACTTCTCAGAACAATCTCTGGTACTAATTTTTAGAGGCTGGATGAACTCCAAAGCCTCGTCGGTGTAAAAAAAAAAAATATGCCAACTCTGGGGATCGAATCCGGATCTTTCAGATCAGGAAGCGAGCACACTCACCTCTCGACCACCGAGGCCTTTGTGGAAATGTCCTATAGAAAATAGTTTGTCTTATCAGTCTGTAGATTTAGCTTTGTTTGACACCATTGTCTGTTTATTGTGTGTTTATCATGTGTTTATTGTGTGTTTATTGTGTATTATCATGGTTAACTCATGGGCGATTTATTTTTTAGGATTAAACGGTAAGGTATTCACAAATAAGTGATCATTGCTTGAAGGTTAAGGTAGTTGAACAACATTTAATAATTAGAAGTTTAAAGTCATTTACTACCGCTGCATTAAAACACCATTTGAAGATGAGGCGGCCAGTGCTCATTTCTGCCGTTAATACTTTTCTGTCACTCCATTAACTTGGAACCAAATCTCAAAGTGGGGTTGACCTGGGAAGGTGGGATGTCCAGAAAGGAACATAAATCTTTGGTAAAAGACCTTCCCCCCCCCCTTTCACAGTAGGCTCACCTTGATGTGGTTGGAGGGTTGGTGCGACCCCGAGATCCAAGGAGCTATGCCAGCGGGAGCTTAGCTCCTGGCAGGGTCACCCAAGCTGGACAGGTCCTTAGTGAGGGGCCTGACAAAGGAGCCAGGAGTAGATGGAACCCTTTAAGTGAAGACGCAGAACCCACCGACGAGTGGTACACGCTCTGGTCTGAACTAATCCATCCCCACTTCATGGGTTAAATGCTTCTCTGTCTTTTCTCCTCTTTCTGCCCTCTATCAAACAGGCAGGTAGTGCTCCAGAGCTCAGAAGACCAGACCACCTATGAGAGAGACAACTCTACACAAAGCTCGGGCAAATGGTGCTCGTAAACCCGGAAGTGTCGACCATCTTTGAGCAAAATCCTCCCACAGAAAAGACAATCTGCTGTCTTGCAGGAAGGTTCCTGACAATCAAAACCTAAGGAAAGCAAACCACGGAAAAAATTCTGGTGGAAATCGGATGCATCGGGTCACTGGCGCAGAACATGGTGCAACGTCCAAAAATATATCAACCAGAGTAGTAGGAGAACTTAGAGATAAGTTCCATTGTGTCAGTCGTGAGCAAAGCAGGAGATTGGTAGCTCCTAACAGATCCAGCAGTTGAACCGTTGTTGATGTAGGGCTCTTTAGGTTCAGTCAGTAGGTTTTAAGTCAGTAGGTTTAAAGTCAGTAGGTTTAAAGTCAGTAGGTTTAAAGTCAGTAGGTTTAAAGTCAGTAGGTTTAAAGTCAGTGGGTTTAAACTCAGTAGGCTTTAAGTCAGTAGGTTTAAAGTCAGTAGGTTTAAAGTCAGTAGGTTTAAAAGTCAGTAGGTTTAAAGTCAGAAGATTTAAAGTCAGTAGGTTTAAAGTCAGTAGATTTAAAGTCAGTAGGTTTTAAGTCAGCAAATTTGAAGACAGTAGGTTTAAAGTCAGTAGATTTAAAGTCAGTAGATTTAAAGTCAGTAGGTTTAAAGTCAGTAGGTTTTAAGTCAGTAAATTTAAAGACAGTAGATTTAAAGTCAGTAGTTTTAAAGTCAGTAGGTTTAAAAGTCAGTAGGTTTAAAGTCAGTAGGTTTTAAGTCGGTAGATTTAAAGTCGGTAGATTTAAAGTCGGTAGATTTAAAGTCGTAGATTTAAAGTCAGTAGGTTTTAAGTCGGTAGATTTAAAGTCGGTAAATTTAAAGTCGGTAGATTTAGATTTAAAGTCGGTAGATTTAATGTCAGTAGATTTAAAGTCAGTAGATTTAAAGTCAGTAGATTTAAAGTCAGTAGATTTAAAGTCAGTAGATTTTAAGTCAGTAGACCTGTAACTGGGCACATAGAATGAAACCAGACCAAACGTCATCAAGAGCATTCTATCTAAGAACATCAAAACAGAGGGTAGGAGGAAGACCAATGAAGAGATGGAATAAAAGACATAGGCAAAAAACCAAAACATTTTCTTTTTAACAGCAACCACATATGCCAAAGAAAGACGTTCTATTTATAAAAGACAGAATCAAACAACAAGCAAGGAAATATCTAGAGACACTATAGTATACTGACAACAACCTCATTTCTCTGTCATGCTTAAAGGCATCTGCATCTGCGAGGAGATAAAAGAAAAAAGAAGGTGACCTTTAACAGTAAAGGTCTAAACCCGTCTTTCCTGAAAGTTGTTGATTTAAGTCAAAAATAGGTCATACTTTGAACTGTAAATTCTTACGTCATTCAGCAGATGGCAGCACTTGCAAGATTCAGGCCTCTGTATACCTTAGATCAAGAATGATCATGAAGAACAGAGTGCAATAGGTGTATCGATATGTTGTCCTTTTTATATGTATGTTGTCGTAGTGTTTGTAACATATTTTCATAAAATGCTTACACATTTCCATACAATTCTGACATATTTTCATGAAATTCTGACACATTACCAAGGAATGTTCACATAAATAAGCCATGAAATGTCTCATATTTCGAATAAATGTCTACATATGTTCATGAAATGTCTACGTGTGTCAATATAATGTCAACATATGTTCATGAAATGTCAACCTGCATCAATATAATGCATACATATGATCATGAAATGTCAACGTATCTCAATGTAATGTGTACATATGTTCATGTTTTGTCTACGTATGTCAATATAATATCTACATATGTTCATGAAATGTCTACGTATGTCAATATAATATCTACATATGTTCATGAAATGTCAACGTATGTCAATATAATATCTACATATGATCATGAAATGTCACGTATGTTAATATAATATCTACATATGTTCATGAAATGTCAACGTATGCCAATATAATATCTACATATGTTCATGAAATGTCAACGTATGTCAATATAATATCTACATATGATCATGAAATGTTAACGTATGTTAATATAATATCTACATATGTTCATGAAATGGCAACCTGCATGAATATAATATCTACATATGTTCATGAAATGTCTACGTATGTCAACATAATGTTTACAAATGTTCATGAAATATCAACGCATGTTAATGTAGTGTCTACATGTTCAACAAAGTATTTATTCTGTTAGTTTGAGAACATATTGCCAGGTTGAAATGCAAATAAGACAACAGTGTGAGCATTTAATGGACACGCGAAGCTGAAGCTAAAGACATATAACCAGAACAACGAAATGGAAATATTTGTCAGAAATGATGATTGATTATACGATTCAGTATTGTAGATTTTTAGCAACAAATTTTAAAACCTGGACAAAGTATGGAAGTCAAAAATACTAAGCAGGAAAACAAAACTTAGAATATTCAACTCACAAGTATTAGCAACCCTTACAAATGCACGTGAAAGCTGGAAAACAATCAAAGAGACTGAGAGAAAGCTAAACGCTTTTGAGGATAAATGTCTAAGAAAAATATTCTGTGTACAAGGGATGAATTTAAGGCCAATATAGAGATAAGAGAAATGGTCATGCAACCAACGATCTCATCTACAATTAGAAAGAGAGCATGAACATATGTCGAACGTGTGCTGAGAAGAGACAACAAGGAAAGTCCAAAACAGGCTATTCTAAGGGAAACATCCGGATTCAGAAAAAGAGTGAAGATTAGAGACACTGAAAAGAACACTTATAAGAGAAGCAAAGTTTGTAGGCATAGACTCATGTGATACGATCGAATATCTCACTCAGAATAAAAACTATATTTATAGCATCATCCCTTTTCTGGTGTTGCTATGGAGACTTATAGGACCAGAGAATAAGGCCGCTTGTCCAGTGCGGTGGCCGCAAGGTGATGGGGTATGAATTGTTATTGAATAGAGATGGGTGGCTACAATCACATCGAGCTCTTTGCGACTCTGAGAGGACCAAGACCTAGATGGTAGATACTAAACAGCGGTGTCACGACGACTTGAAAACAATGACCCTGACCGCAGCAGTTGCAGCACAAATGGAACTGCCATTGACTGGTTCCTCTCAGAAGCAGACCTGTCTGTGACTTGATCGTCTCTGACTTTCTCAGCATCACTGATTTGATTTGAGACCAGGAATGATGGTCCGTAAGTGTTAACAGCTGCGTTGTCCCCCTTATCACCGGAAGTTGAAAACCCAAGGAAGTGATCACTACAGTTATCTGAATTGTGTAAATATTTGCTCTCTTGGCGAGACGTGTTTAGGGGAGATAATCGGACCGGCAACGACAAGTATGGAAGTTCATTATTGTAGTTGTTATTTCCCTGATATGTGCGGCTGTGTAGAAATTCTAAGCACTTCTTTCGAAGTTTATTTTGATCTCCTTGTTGAAACTTTCCATGCACACCTACTCGGAAATCCTGCTCATAGTTTGCTTCAATGTCTGTACCATCCAATCTAAAACACTCATTTTCACTTCCCATAGTTGTTCTGTTCCTGGCATCTTCATCAATATTTTCTGTTTGCTGAAATCTGTCATCAAGTTCCTCTTCTTCCCTGTTTACATCTTCCTGTGCTCTCTCCTCATCAAAGTCATCAGCGGCATGTAACATTGCCATTTGATCAATTTTAATGTGATCTTCTATGGATTCGGGATTGTCCTGCTCTGATGTTGTTGCGAAGTAGTGAGGTGATGTTCTCAAGCGCAGATCAGGACTGACTTCCACAACTTCCTCTTTGATCCTCATCACAAGTCCTGCTTGACCAGGTTTTCTGTGAAAGACAAAGAATGCACAATTTAGCACAAAGACAAAGAATGCAATATTTAGCACAAAGACAAAGAATGCACAATTTAGCACAAAGACAAGAATGCAAAATTTAGCACAAAGACAAAGAATGCACAATTTAGCACAAAGACAAAGAATGCACAATTTAGCACAAAGACAACGAATGCAATATTTAGCACAAAGACAAAGAATGCATAATTTAGTACAGTGACAAAGAATGCAAAATTTAGCACAAAGACAAAGAATGCACAATTTAGCACAAAGACAAAGAATGCACAATTTAGCACAAAGACAAAGAATGCACAATTTAGCACAAAGACAAAGAATGCAATATTTAGCACAAAGACAAAGAATGCACAATTTAGCACAAAGACAAAGAATGCAATATTTAGCACAAAGACAAAGAATGCACAATTTAGCACAAAGACAAAGAATGCACAATTTAGCACAAAGACAAAGAATGCACAATTTAGCACAAAGACAAAGAATGCAATATTTAGCACAAAGACAAAGAATGCACAATTTAGCACAAAGACAAAGAATGCAAAATTTAGCACAAAGACAAAGAATGCACAATTTAGCACAAAGACAAAGAATGCACAATTTAGCACAAAGACAACGAATGCAATATTTAGCACAAAGACAAAGAATGCACAATTTAGTACAGTGACAAAGAATGCAAAATTTAGCACAAAGACAAAGAATGCACAATTTAGCACAGTGACAAAGAATGCAAAATTTAACACAAAGACAAAGAATGCAAAATTTAGCACAGTGACAAAGAATGCAAACTTTTGCACAGTGGCAAAGAATGCAAAATTTAGCACAGTGACAAAGAATGAAAAATTTATCACAGTGACAAAGAATGCAAAATTTAGCACAAAGACAAAGAATGCAAAATTTAGCACAAAGACAAAAAATGCCAAATTTAGCATAAAAGCAAAGAATGTCAAATTTAGCTCAAATACATAGAATTCCAAATTTAGCTCAAAGACAAAGAATGCAAAATTTGCCTCGAGACCAGCCAGTCCCCATTCTACTATTTAAAAGGGGCTTCACTGGCTGAGTTGTTAGTGCGCTCGCTTTCTGTTCAAAAGGATCCAAGTTCGATCCTAGAAGTAGCGAATTCATTTTTTCGGACCGACAAAGCTCTGGGATTCACCCAGTCTCTAAAAATGGGTACCAGAGATTACTCTGGGAAGTAAGGCATCCTGGCGTGATCCAGACCACATCACCCAAAAATGTGCCAGGTTCATGAACAAATTTGGTCACGATCACTATATTTCTCATACACCAGGTAGGGGAGAGAACCTTTACTTACTATTTACACCTTACTTACCTGTCTGGGCATTCCTTCTGCCTGCAAATGCTCTCAGGGACAGGTCTTCTGCTCTCTCCTGCCCCAAAAGAGCGCCACTTAATCTCAGCGTTCTAAATCCAGCATCCTCCAAGACAGTCTGATGAGAATGTACAAAAAAACAATCATCACAAAAACATTGAATGATTTGTAAAGAAACGAAACTATTTTCACGGGATGTATAGAAATCGGTAAAAGAGAAAGAGAAGAAGAAAGAAAGAACGAAAGAAAGAAAGAAAGAAAGAAAGAAAGAAAGAAAGAAGTGAGAAAGGTAAGAAAGAAAGAGAGAAAGCGAAGGAAGTCGTAGTACTTGGTTACAACTGGCAGAATACAGGGAAAGAGAGATCGCGGACGACAAAGAGAAAATACTAGATAGCTTGGTGTCATGGCATAGAAAACAGTCAACAACAGAATTTTTACGATGCACTATGGTTAAAAAATTGTGAAAGGACATGGTCGCCTACACCAGTCGATATGGCACATGATGCTGATGATGAGGATGATTTCAGTACTAGTCACGCCTACCTTTTGAGACAGTCTGCCTGTACCGATGACTGAAGACACATCACTGGCGCTGAATATCTCGAAGTCCTGAGAAGCAAAGTCAAAGAATGGCACAAATGTTAAAGGTTCTCACACAAATCAGAACAGTGAAAACAGACAGAAATGTCTAACTATCTTCTTGACACAATCTTCCTATAGCTGGGGTATGCTGGGGACCTGTAGGGCCGAAGAATAAAGGCCGTTTGTCCATTACAGTCGCCACGAGGTGTACAGGACTGTGTTTTTATTTCCCTACCGATAGAAAAAAAAACGCATGACCCTACCGGGATTCGAACCCGCGTTGTACTTGTTTGGAGCCCGACGAGCTATCGACTCGGTCATCCGTTCGACAATAGAAATGGTAACTTCATTAAAAGATTTGGGGTAAGTACTAGAAATACATGGCAGGACAAAATCACTAACATAGAATTATAGAAATGTACCAGTCAAACACCAGTGGATAAAGAGATACAGCGAAGACGATGGCGCACACACTACGGAAGCCAACTGAGAGTGTTACACAACAGGCCCTTTTTTGGAATCCCCAGGGGAAAAGACAAAGAGGAAGACCAAAGAATTCTTGGAGAAGACAGATAGAAGCAGAGATGAAGATGATAGGGAAGACATGGAATGATATTAAAAGAATGACAAGAACAGAATGGCTTGGAAAGAGTTTGTTGAAGACCTATGCTCCACTGGGAGCTAAAAAGGTAGAAGAAGAAGAAGAAGACTAAAAGACCATTTCAATGTACCACTGATCCCAGTCAGCGGCGGATATTCATAGAAGACAATGGAGACCACGACTCCTGTAATATTTTATCAGAATACATAACACAATCACATCCAGCTCAATGAGTTCAATGTCAGTGTACAACCAGCCACCGTATTCCCTAGTATAGCCGAGATATAGTTCAATGTAAGTGTACAACCAGACACCGTATTCCCTAGTATAGCCGTGATATAGTTCAATGTCAGTGTACAACCAAACACCGTATTCCCTAGTATAGCCGTGATATCGTTCAGATAACCCAATTTGTTACTGCTTGCTTGCGTTCACCCGATGACTAAAGGACTATAACTCTTCGTCATCCAGCTTTAAAAGGGCGTAAAGTTGGCGTGTCTGCGTTGTGTAGTGGTTTGCAGTATAATTGTTATATATGCGCCTTTCGGCCCAACACATCCGGCTTCAGCGCGACATTATTGAGTACCAGGTTGTCTTCCCTCTTCGATCCCTACTCGCTTGGCCAGACTAGACATGTTAGTCTGTTACTGGAGGCACCATGGACAGGTGGAGCAGGGTCTGGATGGTTCTAGTTCACCGATACTGGCGGAAGCCATCAGCTGTGGGTCGCTGACAACTTCGAACTCTGCTGCTGTGAGGAATGCCTTCGCCTCCAAAGCCGTTACTAATAAATATACTTCAATATCTGTACAGGTCAAACCTACTACAACCGTACATCGGCATCTATCGACCTTGCAATGTGTATGAAAACTAGTTAGGCCATTTTAGTAAAATGCTCCCCTCTTTCATGACAACATACGAACGACTAATAAGATGACGTTGTATCTTGGTATTCAAACATAACAAAGTATAACCAATAGGTGGTTGAAACATAACAAAGTATAACCAATAGGTGGTTGAAACATAACAAAGCATAACCAATAGGTGGTTGAAACATAACAAAGTATAACCAATAGGTGGTTGAAACATAACAAAGTATAACCAATAGGTGGTTGAAACATAACAAAGCATAACCAATAGTGGTTGAAACATAACAAAGTATAACCAATAGGTGGTTGAAACATAACAAAGTATAACCAATAGGTGGTTGAAACATAACAAAGTATAACCAATAGGTGGTTGAAACATAACAAAGTATAACCAATAGGTGGTTGAAACATAACGAAGTATAACCAATAGGTGGTTGAAACATAACAAAGCATAACCAATAGGTGGTTGAAACGTAACAAAGTATAACCAATAGGTGCTTGAAACATAACAAAGTATAACCAATAGGTGCTTGAAACATAACAAAGTATAACCAATAGGTGCTTGAAACATAACAAAGTATAACCAATAGGTGGTTGAAACATAACAAAGTATAACCAATAGTGTTGAAGCATAACAAAGTATAACCAATATGTGGTTTTCCTATTTCGTGCCTCGTGTATGAACATGCTGCGCTACACCTTTCTACATATAAAATTAAAACCTGAACAAAACTGTAAAAGTTGCGTGTTGTCAGGAAACCCGTGTTTTCTCGTAACTTATAACGTAAATAACTAAGATATTATGAAGCAATTAAAGCTATGCTAATTTAGGGCAATAATTGATGGAACTATTTTACGTAGCGTAAACTGTTGTAATGTTTATGTCGCAAATTAGCAGGTTAAAGGTCAACTTTAAAGTTCACTCTCGTGTCCTGGCCTCCTCACGTTTCTAACAAACCATCCGCCGCTGGATGCAATTGTTTGGACACGTGACAGGATCACATGACAACGTCAGACATAAGAGTTTTAGCACTCAGGAGTAACGGAAAGAGAGAAAAGGTAATGAAGTGTACACAGACAGACAAATGGACAGATAGACAAGCAAGCAAGCAGGCAGGCAGACAGACAGACAGATAGATAGACAAGCAAGCAGTCAGACAGACAGACAGACAAGCAGGCAGACAGACAGACAGACAGACAGACAAGCAAGCAGGCAGGCAGACAGACAGACAGACAGACAAGCAAGCAGGCAGGCAGACAGACAGACAGACAGACAGACAAGCAAGCAGGCAGGCAGACAGACAGACAGACAGACAGACAGACAGAGATAGATAGAGATAGATAGATAGATAGATAGATAGATAGATAGATAGATAGATAGATAGACAGACAGACAGACAGACAGACAGACAGACGGACGGACGGACGGACGGACGGACGGACGGATGGATAGATGGTTATAAAAATTAAAAACCATGTTTATATTTTTTTTGTTTTAAAATCACCATCATCATGTGCCATACCGGTTGGCGTAGGCAATCATGTCCTTCCACAATCTTCTATCTATCGTGCATCATATCAATTCTGTTGCTGACTGTTTCATGCCATGACACCAAGCTATCTAGTATTTTCTATCTTTGTCGTCCGCAATCTCTCTTTCCCTGTATTTTGTCAGTTGTTACCAAGTATTCCAACTTTCCTTTTCTTTTGATGTGCCCGAGAAATGGTAACTTTTTCTTTCTGATGTTTTTTTTTCAGGAGCTCCCTTTTGTGTTGGCCTCTTTGAGAATTTCCTCGTTGGTCTTTTTAGCTGTCCAGGGAACTCTCAACATTCTTCTGAGAAATCCCATCTCTGTGGCCTCTAATCGTCTTTCCATTTGTTTGTTTACTGTTCTTGATTCGCTACCATAGGTCAGAATTGGTTATATATCATCATCATCATCATTATCATCATCATCATCATCATCAAGTACAGGCCTGCTGGCGTTTGTGAAGATGTCTCTCCACAACTTTCGATCTTGACAGTTATTTATCATTTCTGTTGTTGTTGCCAAGCCATTTCTTAAGCTGTCAGATATCTTTTCTCTTTGATTCCTTCTATCTCTTCGTCCCTCAATTTTCCCAGTTGTTACAATATATTCCAGTTGTTCTCTTCTCTTTACATGGCCAAAAATGATGATTGTTTCTTCCTGATATTGGAAATCAGCTCTCTTTTTGCTTTGACCTCTCTCAGAACATCTTCATTACTCTTCTTAGCTGTCCATGGTATTCTCAACATTATTCTGTAAAACCACATTTCTACAAACTCCAGTGATTTTCTTGTCTGTTGCCCTATTGTCCATGATTTACACCCATCCATATGTTAAGACTGGCTAGACATAACATTTAAGAACTCTTTTTTCTTGTTTCTATTGTCAAAAATGGATTGCATAGTATCCTCATTTTTTGGAAAGCTGCTTTTGACTGATCCATTCTGCATCTCACCACTTTTGTACATCTTCCTTCTGAGGTTAACAAAGTTCCCAATATTTAAATTCATTTACCTATTTTAATATTGTTCCACTTGTATTTATTTTGTCTTTTTATTTGTTGTTACCATTACTTCTGTACTTTTTACTATTAAGGCTGAGTCCTTTATTTTTGCTTTCTTTCACAATAATGTCTAACATTTCTTGTAACTCATTCTCATGACTCTATATAACAACGATGAACTCTTTATCTCACATCTATAGACATAGGCTTGTTGCATAAGACGTTTTTCATTTTCTGAAATGCTATTTTGGTCTGAGCTATTTTTTTTTTTTTTTAATTTGGGGTACATCTTCCATCCGATGTATTGTACCCAAGTATTTGACGCGTTGGGAGCCGCGATAGCTCAGTGGTTAGTGAACTGGACTACAAAGGACAAAAGGTAGGGTTCGATCCCAACCGACGGCTTCCGGTTCACCCAGCCTTTAATGGGTACTGGATTTTTTTCTAGGAAAGTAAAGCGGCATGGGCGTAATACCGACCACATTACCCAAAAATCATGTGCTGAGGGTCTGTACAATTTATGGTCACTAACACCGTATTCCCTATACGCCACTTGGCGTGACGGGGGTACTTTATTTTTTTTGGGGGGGTTTATTTGACGCGTTGCACTTGTTTCAGATTTGTCTTGTTTATTTTTATGCTGCATGATGGTGATGATTATTTCTTTGATATTACCATTACTTCTGTTTTCTTACTATTCAGACTGAAACATTTCGTGTTGCTTTCTTTTACTATTACGTCTATCATTTCTTTTTTTCATTCTCTGTCTCTGCTATTAAGACTGTGTCATCCGCATATCGCAAATAATACTCGTTTAAAAATATCTTCATTACCTGTATTCCCGGGTTTGTTTTTCCAAACAATTATTGCTAATCTAACAACGATATCTGGGAAGAAATCCTGAACCTGAAGTTTGCACCTAGATCACGTGAGACCACAAAGAATCTCCAAATAATCTGCACTCCAGATAATCGCCTTCACACAGAGCTTTAGAACAAAGAACAAGGATTGGAACTGAGACTTGTAACTGTTCAATGTTTGTATTTCACGGCCTATGATTATATTTCGACTGTGCCAGCTGACATGACACCTTCACCGTCCAGTCGCTGGTGGTTCTGTTGGTGGAAGTCTTCACCGGAAGTGGTATCAATAACGGCGAGGAGTTCACGAGTCGAGATAGTCATTAATTTGTATCATTCCACGCCCTCGCAGGCTGTGATTAGGTCTAGGCGCGATAACTAATAGCTGAAACTAGTTGGGGGCTCTTACAAAGGTTATCGATGTCCGGAAGAGGTCGTTGTGTGCGGAACGATTAGTCTAAGCCAGGGCTCTTCAAGCTGTGGGAAATGAGGGCACAACTAACTATATGTGTTGTAAGACTTTCATCATCATCATCGTGTGCCCTCTCCGCAACGAAGGTTGGCTACCATGGATCGCCATTCTACTCTGTTTCTTGCTTTGGTGGTGCAGGCTGACATAGATTGACTTGTCCATCTTTTGATGTTACTCGTCCATGTTAGTCTTGGTCTGCCTCTGCCCCTTTTGCCTTGTATTTTTCCTTCCAATATTACTTTTAGTAGGCTGTTGTGTCTTTTAACATGCCCCAAAAATTTAATTTGTCTTGTCTTAATTGTGTTCAGCAGTTCTCTTTTTATTTTCAGTTGTTTTAAAACTTCATCGTTTGTTATCTTTTCTTTCCATCCAATTCTACCTATTCTTCTATAAATCCACATTTCAAAGGCTTCAATTTTCTGTTCTTTTTTCTTGTCTAATGTCCATGTTTCTGCACCATACAGGAATTTTGAGAAGATGTAACATTTTGCCATTTTTAGTTTCAGCCCTGCTGATATTTGTTTTGTTGTTAGTATATTTTTCATGGCATTAAAATTACTTTTTGCCATACCTATTCTTTTGTTTATTTCAGTTTTGCATTTTCCATCATTGGTTATAGTATGTCCCAGGTAGTTGTAGCTCTGGACTGTCTCCAGATGTGTTCCCTCAACTGTGATATTTAATTGTAGGTCCTGAGAATTTTCTTTGTTTATGATCATAGTTTTCGGTTGGCTTACCACGGCAACAGCCGGGGTTCGTAATCCTGGCGAGGACACCTGGGTTTTACTAATTCCCTAAAAATTAGTAGGAGCCGCGATAGCTCAGTGGTTAGTGAACTGGACTACTACGGACAAGGGGTAGGGTTCGATCCCAACCGACGGCTCCGGGTTCACCCAGCCTTAAATGGGTACCGGATTTTTTCTGGGAAAGTAAAAGCAGCACGGGCGTAATACCGACCACATTACCCCAAAAATCATGTGCTGAAGGTCTGTAAAATATAGGGTCACTAACACCATATTTCCCTATACGCCACTTGGCGTGACGGGGGGTACTTTACTTACTTTTTATGATCATAGTTTTAGAAGTAAAACTTTACTTGTCAATAAATGACATTGAGAACTAGACTTAGTAATGGGTCAAGGCATAATAATAAAGGTCAAGGTAAAGTACGAGACTTGAATTGGCGTCTTACCACGCGAGTTTCCACCCTTATGTGCACGGAGGCCTATCCAGAAGTGTTCGAAGACTTCTGGATAGTGTTGCTTCAAGCATCGAAATTCACGATGCGAGGCGACATTCCTTACCTTCCCAGGGTACTACTACCCTGGTTCCAATTTCTGCCAGGGGCTGGGTCGACCACGGAGGTATTTTTTTTTTCCAATCACGAGTACAACTCACACTGCTTTCAGCGGGAATCGAACACGGGTTGTCCGAACGTCAGTAACCCAGTCGGGTGGTTTTCCCAACTAAGCTACCGATGCCCCCAGTCGGGTGGTTTTCCCAACTAAGCTACCGATGCCCCCAGTCGAGTGGTTGTCCCAACTAAGCTACCGATGCCCCCAGTCGAGTGGTTGTCCCAACTAAGCTACCGATGCCCCCAGTCGCGTGGTTGTCCCAACTAAGCTACCTATGCCCCCAGTCGGGTGGTTGTCCCAACTAAGCTACCGATGCCCCCAGTCGAGTGGTTGTCCCAACTAGGCTACCGATGCCCCCAGTCGAGTGGTTGTCCCAACTAGGCTACCGATGCCCCCAGTCGGGTGGTTGTCCCAACTAGGCTACCGATGCCCCCAGTCGAGTGGTTGTCCCAACTAGGCTACCGATGCCCCCAGTCGAGTGGTTGTCCCAACTAGGCTACCGATGCCCCCAGTCGGGTGGTTATCCCAACTAGGCTACCGATGCCCCAGTCGAGTGGTTGTCCCAACTAGGCTACCGATACCCCCAGTCGAGTGGTTGTCCCAACTAAGCTACCAATGTCCCCAGTCGGGTGGTTGTCCCAACTAAGCTACCTATGCCCCCAGTCGGGTGGTTGTCCCAACTAAGCTACCGATGCCCCCAGTCGAGTGGTTGTCCCAACTAGGCTACCGATGCCCCCAGTCGGGTGGTTGTCCCAACTAGGCTACCGATGCCCCCCGTCGGGTGGTTGTCCCAACTAGGCTACCGATGCCCCCATACATATAATGCGAAGCTGCAGTAAATGTGATTGTAAAAGGAAAAAAAGAAATAAAATTGTACGGTTACATCTTTACGTTAGGTCAGCACAGGATCGAACGACGTTTCGGTTCATTAGGCATTCAGCAGGAACAATGAACAACACATACATGTAAGTAAATAAAATTAACGCTATATAATTAGCTTATAGTTAGATATCAAAACAAAATAAGATGTGAAATTCGAAAGAAAGAACTAAAATTCCAGTTACTGTGGCTAGTTCCGGAAATGAAATGGACTAGACTAAATTAGCGGGATATGACTAAGGAAGTAATGGCTATAATTGTCACTTTTCAAGTTTCAGCTGAGACAAAACAGGCACTCTACAACACAATCTTCACCCCAACGTGCTACCAGTGCCAGACCTGGACTCTATAGACTCAAGAACAATAACAAAAATAACCACTACCGAGATGAAATGTGTTAGACAAATGACAGGAAACAGCCTGAGAGATAAGATCAGAAATGAAAAAGCTAAGAATAATTCCCGCCATAGAGTACTCAAAGAAACAACAGATACAATAGTTTCAACACGAGATAAGACAGAAAGATACAAGGAAAAAAAAAGAACTAAACAAATAGCTTTTAATAAACCTTGCCAGGACACGAGATTCAAAAGCCGACCAAGAAAAAGATGGGTTCATGGAGATTTGGAAAGACTAGGTACCATAACAATAGCAGAGCCAACAGATGAGCAAAAGGCCACAATTTATATCTCCCTTCGACGAGTAAAGGTAAATTAGGAAGGAAAGAAGGAGAAAGAAGAAGACAGCTGGAGAAAGAAGAAGGAAGAAGAAAGAAGAAAGAAGAAGAAAGAAGAAGAAGGAAGAAGAAAGAAGAAGAAAGAAGAAAGAAGAAGAAAGAAAAAGCAGAAGGAAGAAGAAAGAAGAAGAAAGAGAAAGAAAGAAGAAGAAAGACGAAGAAGAAGGAAGAAGAAGGAAAAGAAAGAAGAAAGAAGAAGAAGAAAGAAGAAAGAAGAAGAAAGAAGAGAAGAAGAAGAAGAAAGAAGAAGAAAGAAGAAGGAAGAAGAAGGAAGAAGAAGAAGAAGAAGAAGAAATAAGAAGAAAAAAGAAGAAGAAAGAGAAAGAAAGAAGAAGAAAGACGAAGAAGAAAGAAGAAGTTTCAATTTAAATCTAACTTAGAGTTCCTTCAGGAATTTTAACTGCAAGATTCATTGATTGGCTTGATCACGATATATTGGAAACAACTTTGCTAGGGTATAGAATTGTTCCGGTTAACTTAGTTAGACTATGCTGTGTCATTGTTAACTTGGTCAGTGTATGTTGGTGGCACTATTAACATACTTATTGTATGATAGTATTATTTGTAACTTAACTACGGTATACTGGTATCACTGTTAACATAACTATGGTATGATGACACCCCTTATTACTTTAGCTGTGGTATGCAGGTATCGCTGTTAACGTGTCAAGGGAGTGCTGGTATGACTGTTAACTTAACTTCGGGTATGCTGGTATCACTATTAACGTATCAAGGGTGTGCTCGCACGACTGTTAACTTAACTTAGGGTTATGGTTGTGGTTATGGAAGGCCCCGGTATCACTGCAAACGAATGAAAATCCATAACTGCTCAACCGCCCGTGCCAGTGGAATCATCCAAATTACTAACTTATCTTCCAAACAAAAAAATATATATGTAGTCCCCATCACAGCAGTCTCAGCACACGCCAAAAGACATAAGGCGAAACCGTACTGAAAGTGAACACAGCCAACTGTTCCATGGTATCTTCAACTAACGATATCTTCATTCATCGTTAGTAATCGGAATATCGAAACACGATCAAAACGGATGAAACACACAGCTCACGGTGTGCACAAAGCACTTAACTCAGTAGCTCCTGCAACAAGCCGGATTTGGAATTTGCGGAAACTGCAACAAGGAACACTTTTCAAACAGCCTTTAACGGTTTCTGTCGCCTATCCACCATATTGACCGGAAGTTCATGTCCTCCTGAAAATGATGATCATCATTTTTTTTTTTTAATGTATAGCGCTTGATGATATTAGGACACCGTTTTTTTTTACTTCAAATGCGAACATATGAAACACAGTTAGTCGTCGAATTATCCCCGTCGCACATCGAACAACAGACCGTAAGATCTCCCTGCAATGTGAAATTGTGAAATGATAAACCAGTTCACACGTCTACCCTCGATCTCACAGTAGCCCTCTTGAATCTTAACTTGGGGTATGCTGGTATCACTGTTAACATTTTTTAGCCCACAATTCGTCAAATTTTCAAAAATTAACTGGTAATGCTTCATGTAGATTGTTCCTACTAAAAGGTTGTGGTTGGAATTGGTGTTATCTTTCTATATTTAGGCCAGGGCATTCCAGTAAACAAGAATACGTGTTGGGGACCCTCTGTAGCCTAGTTGAGAAAACAACCCGACTGAACTACCGACGTTCGGACAACCCGTGTTCGGTTCCCACTGGAAGCAGTGTGCGTTGTACTCGTGGTTGGAAAAAAAATACCCCCGCGGTCGACCCATACCCTAAGTTAAGAAATGGGTACCAGGGTAGCGCTCTGGGAAGGTGAGGAATGTCGCCTCGCATCGTGAGTTTCGATGCTTGAAGCGACACTTTCCAGAAGTCTCCGAATACTTCTGTATATGCGGTCGCGCACATATGGGTGAAAAACTGGCGTGCTAAGGCGCCGATTCAAGACTCTCATTTTACCTTCATATTTACCTTTCGAGCTCATAAGAAGACCTTGGAAATAGATCTATCGTGGGCTGAGAATGATTGAAGAGAGACACTATGCTCGACCGCAACAAGACTGTGTTGTGTTTTCTGACGTGGATTGTTGTGTAATAAATAGTAAATCGTCAATCGTGGAGCACTACGACTTCCGCCTTATGTACTCTCTTCGGCCCGAGAGGAAAATGAATGATGAAATGGTTGTTTACATCGTTGATATGTTTCATTAATCACGTGTTTCCATAAAACAGTTTCATTCTAAATCATCATCATCAAGTATCGGTCCTGCTGGCGTAGGTGATCATGTCTCTCCACAACCTTCAATCTCGACAGTTATTTATCATTTCTGTTGTTGACCTTCTGCCAAGCCATTCTCTTAGGCTGTCTGGTATCTTTTTTCTTTACTTCCCTCTATCTCTTTGTCCCTCAATTTTCCCAGTTGTTACAATATATTCCAGTTGTTCTGGATGTTCTCTTCTCGTTACATAGCCAACAAAATGATGATTGTTTCTTCTTAATATTGGAAATTAGCTCTCTTTTTTCTTTGACCTCTTTCAGAAAATTGTCATCATTCTTCTTAGCTGTCCATGGTATTCTCAACATTCTTCTGTAAAACTACATTTCTACAACCTCCAGTGATTTCCTTGTCTGTTTCTCATATTGTCCATTCACATCTGTATGTTAATACTGGCTTTACATAACATTTAAGAACTATTTTTCTTGTTTCTATTTATCATAAATGGACTGCATAGTATATTCCTCATTTTTTGGAAAGCTGTCATTCTAAATATATTGTATTTTAACATTAAATGTAACTGAAGTAAGACAACTAAAATACCCGCAAGAAACAGCTGTGAGGTAGTCACCAATAATCACTCTCCCAACTACTCTTGGTGTTTCTGGAACTCTATACTTCTAAAAAAAATTGTCCCGCTTAACTGGCCCGAATTATCCGCCATTACAGCAATCATCAACTCCAGAACGGTTTGCGAGCGACCGACGCAGGTCGATGTCTGCAAGACTCAGCACAGCCGACAACACGCTGTTATCATGAACTTGATAATTCGGATCATTGCTGTTATAATGACTGCTCACGCCGGCAAACAAAAATCTATATAAATGTTTGTTTTCTCAATTATACTTAGACGCTTGCTGTGTTTTCATCGCAATTATTGCTTTGTCATTTTCGCCTTGGCTTGTCCTGTGTTTATCTTCTTTCTTTGTTTGATGACAGCCGTTCCTAATGTTACGAGAAATTGGTCCCTACCTCTCCCACTACACTGCATTGACGTTTATCACAGATTTGTTCTTTATGACTGATCCGCAGTAAATGTTGCTATGGATACGTGATTGTTGTATTGTCCTCTGGGACAGGTTGGTCTCGAGGCAAGACGCCGGTCTCGAGACAGAGAGATTATGAGTTTAAATAACAGCTGCACCAGTTGGAATTTTTATTTGTGATTTCTTTCTGCGGCAACCACCCTTGGTCTCAGCAGCGTGGCCGACTTGAAACGTCAATTACTCATCGACGGAACAAATATGAGTACCTCCGAAGAGACAGAGTTATCTGCTGTGCGGCGAGACAACCCTGTACACATGGCTATCAAGAAAAAAAGGAATTACCACACACAATTCAGTTCCTACTTTCTAGGGACTTTGTCAGAGGTGAAAGCTGGCCCAACGCAAAATAAAATAAATAATATTGCTCTTTATATGTCCCGGATCGTGCTGGTGTTGAGGACAACGACCGAGAGGTAAGGCTGGTCTGTTCTGCAATATTAGCTTCTTGACAGCCGATGGATCGAGCAGATATCATTAACAATCTGCATGAGATAGGTGGAACAAAGGACTTTGGGAGAAGTACAAGTACACGGCTGTCTAGAATGTGTGACCTGGGAGTGAAGACCGGTGTTGCCAGAGCAGAGCGATTGCGCGTGGCCGTGCTGCTAAAACCACTGCTCCGCTGACTGAAAAGCCGGCGTACGGTGTTCGAAGCCCACGGTAGACAGAAAGGATTTTTTCTATCGGGGGTGAAATAAAAATCGTGAGTCGCACACGTCGTGGCGACTGCTTGACCAAGCGGCCTTTATCCCTCTGGTTCTATCGTTGCCCCCCGACATACACCAGCAATGGTACTATGTGTCGTAAAGATAGTTTTTTTTTTTTTTAGAGCGATATTCTGGACGAATGAGAGGATTTGTCAACCAACACGGACCTGGCACACTTAGTCGCTGTGTGCTGATGAACATTTTGAGGAGAAAATCGGAGAACCAATGAATGTGCCCGGAGTGCTGTGATGATGATCCTAACTTTAACATAACATAACATTACCCTTTGACATATTAATTCCATGTAAATCTTGAAAACATAAATATACAAAAATAAGGATACCAAAAGCAAGAGGAGCATTCGTTGCTCTAGGAAACATGGAAATGATAGAAATCAACAAAAATGACAATCATGAAGATACAGACCTTCATTAATGGATGCTTACGTAGAATAAAAGGATGGAAATGGCATGACAAAATCACTAACATAAAATTATGGAAATGTACCAGTCAAATACCAGTGGATAAAGAGATACAGCGAAGACGATGGCGCTGGATAGGACACACACTACGGAAGCCAACTGACATTATTACACAACAGGACCTTTTTGGAATACCCAGGAAAAAGACAAGAGGGAAGACTAAACTATTCTTGGAGAAGACGCATGGAAGCAGAGATGAAGATGATGTGGAAGACATGGAATGATATTAAAAGAATGGCAAGAAACAGAACGACTCGGAAAGTGTTTGTTGAAGACCTATGCTCCACGTGGAGCTGAAAGGTATATGAAGAGAAAGAATATAACAAACGATACAAAAATGTTTGGTAGAGGAAGATGAGATGAGAATTGATGATCAAATGTAGTTAAATGAAGATAAACACAAATATATATAATATTAAATACTATTCGGAGCTGCGAATAGAACCGCAGAGAATATATCATCATCATCAAGTACCGGGCCTGCTGGCGTATGTGATCATGTCTCTCCACAACTTTCGATCTCGACAGTTATTTATAATTTATGTTGTTGACTTTCTACCAAACAATTCTCTTATGCTGTCTGGTATTTTTTCTCTTTGATTCCCTCTATCTCTTCGTCCCTGATTTTTTCCAGTTGTTACAATATATTCCAGTTGTTCTCTTCTCATTACATGGCCAAAAATGATGATTGTTTCTTCCTAATATTGGAAATTAGCTCTTTTTTTGCTATGGCCTCTTTCAGAACGTGTTCATTACTCTTCTTAGCTGTCCATGGTATTCTCAACATTCTTCTGTAAAACCACATTTCTACAGACCCAGTGATTCCCTTGTCTGTTGTCCTATTGTCCATGATTCACATCCATATGTTAAGACTGGCTCTACATAATATTTAAGAACTCTTTTTCTTGTTTCTATTGTCAAAATGGATTGCTTAGTAGTATCTTCCTCATTTTTTGGAAACTGCTTTTTCCTGAGCCATTCTGCATCTCACCTCTATTGTACACATACCATCTGAGGTTAATAAAGTTCCCAAATATTTAAATTCATTTACCTGTTTTAATATTGTTCCACTTGTATTTATTTTGCACTGAGGTGATGTCTGTTTCTTTGTTGTTACCATTACTTCTGTCTTTCTGCTATTAAGGCTGAGTCCTTTACTTTTGCTTCCTTTCCCTATAATGTCTAACATTTCTTGTAACTCATTTTCACTCTTACCGATTAAGACTATATTATCAGCATACCTTAGATTATTTATATTATGACCTCCGAAGAGAACATATACAATACACATAAAACGGCATGGATCAGCCAAACTATTAAAAAGACAAGACAAACAACGTCGTTTCGGCAAAAGCCTTTATCAGGTATATTGTTACTGAGTTATTTGCGGGTCATCATCATTGCACTCCGAACATGTCCATAGGTGCTCAGATCCCCTCCTCAGCAAGTCCCGCAGTGTCCAACCACTGAAGACTCCAGTTCTATGTTGGTTGATAAGTCTTCTTACACGCCCACTAAGTTTCTAGTTCCTGGCTGTGCCCATCTTAACTCCCATCTCGTTCATTCGAAGGAGTGACGTGGACTCATGGTTGTTGAGGTCCTGTGTCCTTCCCACTTCCCGGAGAGTATTGCTGATGTCAGCCTGGTTACCAGTTACACAGTTTAATACTATTAAACAAGGAATATGTGTGACACGCACACACACACGCACGCACGAACACCCACACACACAAATCTAAAGACACATTTCTGTCTTTAATTTAAATAGTGTAAAGGTCAAGGTCTGTACGAGGCTTGAACCAGCGTCTTAAAACGTGAGATTCCACCCATATGTGCTCGGCCGCCTATCCAGAAGTGTTCGGAGACTTCTGGGTAGTGTCGCTTCAAGCATCGAAACTCACAATGCGAGGCGGCATTCCTCACCTTTCCAGAGTACTACTACACTGGTACCCATTTCTGCAAGCGGCTGGGTCGACCGCGGAGTTATTTTTTTTCCAACCACGAGTACAACTCACACTGCTTCCAGCGGGAATCAAACACGGGTTGCCTCAACGTCGATAGCCCAGTCGAGTGGCTTTCAGAACTAGACTACCGATAATAATAGTTTGTTTATTTTACATGATGATGGCTTTTGCCGAAACGTTGAAGTTTGTCTTGTCTTTCTTGTAGTTTAGTTGCTTCATGCTATATTCAGTTTAGTTTAATTGTTGGTAAGAAAATTGTGAAGATACATGATCACCTATGCCTACAAACACGGCTCTTGAGGATAATAGTCGTAAAAAATGTGAGGGTAGTCTTTTGGAGAAAGCGTAGCAGTTTATCTTCTGGTTAAAATGTGTACATGACACACACAGATATCACTCTGTAATCTAAACCTTTACATATCTAGCTATGTGCCATCGCGTCACATTTGTACACATTTAGCTATGTGCCATCGCGTTACATTTGTACACATTTAGCTATGTGCCATCGCGTTACATTTGTACACATTTAGCTATGTGCCTTCGCGTTACATTTGTACACATTTAGCTATGTGTCATCGCGTTACATTTGTACACATTTAGCTATGTGCCATCGCGTTACATTTGTACACATTTAGCTATGTGCCATCGCGTCACATTTGTATACATTTAGTTATGTGTCATCGCGTCACATTTGTATACATTTAGTTATGTGTCATCGCGTCACATTTGTATACATTTAGCTATGTGTCATCGCGTCACATTTGTATACATTTAGTTATGTGTCATCGCGTCACATTTGTATACATTTAGTTATGTGTCATCGCGTTACATTTGTACACATTTAGTTATGTGTCATCGCGTTACATTTGTACACATTTAGCTATGTGCCATCGCGTTACATTTGTACACATTTAGCTATGTGCCATCGCGTCACATTTGTATACATTTAGTTATGTGTCATCGCGTTACATTTGTATACATTTAGTTATGTGTCATCGCGTCACATTTGTATACATTTAGTTATGTGTCATCGCGTCACATTTGTATACATTTAGTTATGTGTCATCGCGTCACATTTGTATACATTTAGTTATGTGTCATCGCGTCACATTTGTATACATTTAGTTATGTGTCATCGCGTCACATTTGTACACATTTAGTTATATGTCATCGCGTCACATTTGTATATATTTAGTTGTATGTCATCGTGTTACATACATAAACGTCTAATTGTTGAAATAATATATTTGTCACTTTCCCGTATTACTACTTATAAAAACATATTTAACATGGCATTTATAACATGGCATATGAAACCACACCTCTGTTGCAGTGATGGACCTTTCAAATTGTTTGTCTGTTATACATAATTCACATCCATAAAAAGAATATTGGCTCCATTAATCACTGCAGGACTTTCTGACTTCAAGAAAAAAAAGTACAATTTATATTCATTCATTTTCCTCTCTGGTCGAAAATAACATAAAGTAGAAGTCATAGTTCTGCTAGTTCTTGTAGTTCTTCGTTGTTCTTTAATCTCATGGTTGAGCCTTCCCTATTAATTGTTCTTCATAGCGATTCTCTTGGTCTGCTCTGTTTTCTTTTACCAGATGATTCCCACCTGAATGTCTGACGGGGAAGTCTTTCTTCATTCATTCTCAGTACATGACCGATGTATTTCCAACGCCTTTTTATAAAACTCGTAACGTATTCTTTTTTTTTATATTAATCTTTTATCTGTTCATTTGAAATGTATTCTTTCCGGCTTATAATTTATCTTGTTTAGTCTAATCTAATCTTGTCTAATGTTCATGTTTCTGCACCATATATGAATGCTGAGAAGATATAAAAATTTAGCTATTCTTAGTCTTAGTCCTGGAATAGATCTTAGTCTTAGACAAGAAAACAGAACAGAGAATTGAAGCCTTTGAAATATGGATATATAGAAGAGTAGGTAGAATTGAATGGAAGGAAAAGAAAACAGAACAGAGAATTGAAGCCTTTGAAATATGGATATATAGAAGAGTAGGTAGAATTGAATGGAAGGAAAAGAAAACAGAACAGAGAATTGAAGCCTTTGAAATATGGATATATAGAAGAGTAGGTAGAATTGAATGGAAGGAAAAGAAAACAAACGATGAAGTCTTAAAACAACTAAAAATGAAAAGAAAACTACTAAACACAATTCAAATAAGACAAATGAAATTTTTGGGGCATGTTAAAAGACACAACAGTCTACTAAAAGTAATACTGGAGGGGAAAATACAAGGTAAAAGAGGCAGAAGCAAACCAAGACTAACATGGACGAGTAACATCAAAAGATGGACAAATCAGTCTATGACAACCTGCACCATCAAAGCAAGAGACAGAGCAGAATGGCGCTCCATGGTAGCCAACCTTCGATGCGGAGATGGCACTCGATGATGATGATATAATTTATCTTAGAAATTCAATTTTAAAATGACGTCATCAAATTGGTGGTAAATGTAGAAACTACTTACCCTGTGTCAGAACTAGGTTTTTGGGGACGCCTTTTATAAAACTCGACTTCATCAACCGTCCAGACGGCTCCTTTAACGTTCTCCACTCTCATGAAACATTTATGTAGACTGAGATTGTGACGGACAGCATTCTATCAAAGATATCAAAACGTGAGTTAGGCTTAGCGCTTTCTCACTGACGCTTTAGCTGCTCATTTATTTATTACCAGGAATATAAAATACATATCATCATCAGGTCGCATGTCTTCTGTAGGGCTTTGTATGCATCACAGCCCGTCTGAAAGAATCTATGTCTCTAGCCAGATCTCCAACAGAACGTTGCATTCACCATAGCGCGTCAGAAAGAATCTCTGTCTATAGCCAGATCTCCAACAGAACGTTGCATTCACCACAGCCCGTCTGAAGGAATCTCTGTCTCTAGCCAGATCTCCAACAGAAAGTTGCATTCACCATAGCGCGTCAGAAAGAATCTCTGTCAATAGCCAGATCTCCTACAGAACGTTGCATTCACCACAGCCCGTCTGAAAGAATCTCTGTCTCTAGCCAGATCTCACTCATAACGTTGCATTCATCACAGCCCGTCTGAAAGAATCTCTGTCTCTAGCCAGATCTCCAACAGAACGTTGCATTCACCACAGCTCGTCTGAAAGAATATCTGTCTCTAGCCAGATCTCCCCCGGAACGTTGCATTCACCACAGCCCGTCTGAAAGAATCTCTGTCTCTAGCCAGATCTCCAACAGAACGTTGCATTCACCACAGCCCGTCAGAAAGAATCTCTGTCTATAGCCAGATCTACTACATAACGTTGCATTCACCACAGCCCGTCTGAAAGAATCTCTGTCTCTAGCCAGATCTCCAACAGAACGTTGCATTCACAACAGCCCGCCAGAAAGAATCTCTGTCTATAGCCAGATCTCCTACAGAACGTTGCATTCACCACAGCCCGTCTGAAAGAATCTCTGTCTCTAGCCAGATCTCCCTCATACCGTTGCATTTACCATAGCTCGTCTGAAAGAATCTCTGTCTCTAGCCAGATCTCCCTCATATCGTTGCATTCACCACAGCCCGTCTGGAAGAATTTGTCTCTAGTCAGATCTCACTCACAACGTTGCATTCATCACAGTCCGTCTGAAAGAATCTCTGCCTCTTCTTAGATCTCCCACAGAACGTTGCATTCACCACAGCCCGACAGAAAGAATCTCTGACTCTAGCCAGATCTCCAACTGAACGTTGCATTCACCACAGCTCGTCAGAAAGAATCTCTGTCTCTAGCCAGATCTCCCACAGAACGTTGCATTCAGCACAGTTCATCAGAAAGAATCTCTGTCTCTAGCCAGATCTCCCACAGAACGTTACATTCACCACAGCTCGTCAGAAAGAATCTCTGTTTCTAGCCAGATCTCCCACAGAACGTTGCATTCACCACAGCTCGTCAGAAAGAATCTCTGTCTCTAGCCAGATCTCCCGCAGAACGTTGCATTCACCACAGCTCGTCAGAAAGAATCTCTGTCTCTAGCCAGATCTCCCGCAGAACGTTGCATTCACCACAGCTCGTCAGAAAGAATCTCTGTCTCTAGCCAGATCTCCCGCTTCTTCTTCTTGGTCTGTCACTGATGCGTCGACCTGGAACCATAATTTCCATTATTGTTCTTTCCAGCCCACTATTTCTTTTGACTTGACCATACTATTTTATTTTCCTCTGTAGAGTGGTGTTTATAACTCAGTTCTGATTTGTTTACATCATTTAATATGTCTTCATTGCTCTTTTTCATTATCCAAGGTGTCTTAACGATTTTTCTGTAGCATTTTGTTTCGAATTAATCGATTTTCATCCTTTTTGACGAGATTGTCCATGATTCACAACTGTTTGTTGCTATCGAAAAGGAGCACGTCCTCAGTCGATTTACTTTTACCGCCTTGCTTGTATTGTGCCACATCCAAAGTGATTAGAAGAAGCTGTATCTTAAAATACTATGCAATCAATTTTTGACAATATAAACAAGAAAAAGAGTTCTTAAATGTTATGTAGAGCCAGTCTTAACATATGGATGCGAATCGTGGACAATAGGACAACAGACAAGAAAATCACTGGAGTCTGTAGAAATGTGGTTTCACAGAAGAATGTTGAGAGTACCATGGACAGCAAAGAAGAGTAATGAACACGTTCTGAAAGAGGTCAAAGCAAAAAGAGAGCTGATTTCCAATATTAGGAAGAAACAATCATCATTTTTTGGCCATGTAATGAGAACAGAACAACTGGAATATATTGTAACAACTGGAAACATTGAGGGACGAAGAGATAGAGGCAAGCAAAGAGAAAAAATAACAGACAGCTTAAGATAATGGCTTGGCAGAAGGTCAACAAAAGAAATGATAAATAGCTGCCGAGATCGAAATTCGTGGAGAGACATGATCACCTACGCCATTAGGCACGGTACTTGATGATGATGATGATGATGGTATCAATAAAACCTAACAACTTTTGTAGTTAAAAACTGAATATTACATGCCCTGAAACTCTCAGATCTACAAATCTTTGATGTTGTTACGAGCGTTAACTTCAAAATATCCCGCATACAGAAATATTCACTTCAGCTTAAAGAAATGAAAATACGTTTTGTGTCTAGCGTAACGAATTGAAACCACTTCCATAAAATACCAAGTTTAGGAATGAGAAGAATGTACTAGCGTCAGGACAATCTTCATCCAAAAAAAACTGCTACGTTTCCTAGATTAAAACTAATATGGCACTTGGAGATTAAACTAAAATAGCTGTATAGTAAATCTACAACACATGTACGATGTATATGTGGTTAGGATTATGGTGAAAAGGAATAATCTTGTTTTTATCTTGAGCGTGGGATATAAATGAATAGTTTTGGTGAAAAGTAAAGTTTGTTCCATGGTGATGATGATCATGATGTAATTGTTATTGATTGTAGTGTTGTTGATGATGATTATTGTTGTGATGATTGGGGCGATGATGGTAACAATGATGATACAAATGATGGTGATTTGGACAATGATGATGCTGATAATGGAGATTGGGACGATGCTGATAATGATGGTGATTGGGACGATGCTGATAATGATGGTGATTGGGACGATGTTGATAATGATGGTGATTGGACGATGCTGATAATGATGGTGATTGGGACGATGATGATAATGATGGTGATTGGGACGATGCTGATAATGATGGTGATTGGGACTATGATGATAATGATGGTGATTGGGACGATGCTGATAATATAATGGAGATTGGGACGATGCTGATAATGATGGTGATTGAGACGATGCTGATAATGATGGTGATTGGGACGATGTTGATAATGATGGTGATTGGGACGATGCTGATAATGATGGTGATTGGGACGATGATGATAATGATGGTGATTGGGACGATGCTGATAATGATGGTGATTGGGACGATGTTGATAATAATGGTGATTGGGACGATGCTGATAATGATGGTGATTGGGACGATGATGATAATGATGGTGATTGGGACGATGCTGATAATGATGGTGATTGGGACGATGTTGATAATGATGGTGATTGGGACGATGCTGATAATGATGGTGATTGGGACGATGATGATAATGATGGTGATTGGGACGATGCTGATAATGATGGTGATTGGGACTATGATGATAATGATGGTGATTGGGACGATGCTGATAATATAATGGAGATTGGGACGATGCTGATAATGATGGTGATTGAGACGATGCTGATAATGATGGTGATTGGGACGATGTTGATAATGATGGTGATTGGGACGATGCTGATAATGATGGTGATTGGGACGATGATGATAATGATGGTGATTGGGACGATGCTGATAATGATGGTGATTGGGACGATGTTGATAATAATGGTGATTGGGACGATGCTGATAATGATGGTGATTGGGACGATGATGATAATGATGGTGATTGGGACGATGATGATAATGATGGTGATTGGGACGATGCTGATAATGATGGTGATTGGGACTATGATGATAATGATGGTGATTGGGACTATGATGATAATATAATGGAGATTGGGACGATGATGATAATGATTGAGACGATGGCGATGATGATGATGATAATTATGGTGATATTGACGATGATGATAATAAGATGGTGAATGTGACGATGATGATAATGTTTGTGATTGGGACGGATGATGATGATGACGATGATAATGATGTTGATTTGTATGATAATGTTGATTATAATGTTGATGCTTGGGACGGTTTTAATTTCGGCGATGATGACAACGATGACGACTGGGACGATGGGTGATATTGACGGTTCTCATTATGATAAAGATGTTGATTATAATGATAATGTTCGGGACTATAATAATAATGCCAATGACCCGTTCTCACCTTCCAAGTGGCCTCGTTCCGCCTGAAATAGGCGAAGGTGTTCTGGAACCACTGGTAGATCTCGTTCAAGGTGAGCTGTCTGTGTGCTGACTCGATTATAGCCTGGCGATAGAGACAACCAACTTCAAGACAACCATGATATTACACATCACATCTACAAGTATCGGGGCCTCATTAAGTATCACAGTCTTACGAAGTTTCAGAGCCTCAACAGGTATCACAATATTATTAAATATCAGAGCATCATTAGGTATCACAGTCTTACGAAGTTTCAGAGCCTCAACAGGTATCACAATAATATTAAATATGAGAGCCTCATTAGGTATCACAGTCTTATTAAGTATCAAAGCCTCATTTGGTATCACAATATTATTAAGTATCAGATCCTCATTAAGTATCATAATCTCACTAAGTATCACAATCTCATTAAGTATCACAATCTTATTAAATATCACAATCTTATTAACTATCAAAATATTATTAAATATCACAATGTTATTAAACATCAAAAACTATGATCATAAACAAAGAAAATTCTCAAGACCTACAATTAAATATCACAGTTGAGGGAATACATCTGGAGACAGTCCAGAGCTACAACTACCTGGGACATACTATAACCAGTGATGGAAAATGTACAATTGAAATAAACAAAAGAATAGGTATGGCAAAAAGTAATTTAATGCCATGAAAAATATACTAACAGCAAAACAAATATCAACAGGGCTGAAACTAAGAATGGCAAAATGTTACATTTTCTCAATATTCCTGTATGGTGCAGAAACATGGACATTAGACAAGAAAACAAAACAGAAAATTGAAGCCTTTGAAATGTGGATTTATAGAAGAATAGGTAGAATTGGATGGAAAGAAAAGATAACAAACGATGAAGTTTTAAAACAACTGAAAATAAAAAGAGAACTACTAAATGCAATGAAGACAAGACAAATGCAATTTTTGGGGCATGTTAAAAGACACAACAGCCTACTAAAAGTAATATTGGAAGGAAAAATACAAGGTAAAAGAGGCAGAAGCAGACCAAGACTAACATGGACGAGTAACATCAAAAGATGGACAAGTCAATCTATGACAGCCTGCACCATCAAAGCAAGAAACAGAGTAGAATGGCGATCCATGGTAGCCAACCTTCGTTGCGGAGAAGACACTCGATGATGATGATGATGATGATGATGATGATGATTAAACATCACAATCTTATTAAGTATTACAATCTTATTAAGTATCAGAGTCTCGTCCCCCTGTAAACTTCTCACCACGCTCTTACAATCCAAAAATGTCTTACACAGAATTCGTTTACTGAATCAATTCAGAGGAAGAGGTATGTTTACAGCACACTAGTTAGCTGAGTGGCAGTGTTCCCTAGCGTTTGGCTTTTCGCGGCAAGGTGCTGTGCCACTGAGTACGGGTTCGATCCTGCTTCGGTCCTTATATATTGTTCTTTGTATTTTTTTTTCTGCTGTTGATTATTTGTCATTTTTCCGAGTGCTGTAAACATACCTCTTCCTCTGAATTGATTCGGTGATTATCGCCTTGGAAGTTCCCCTCTAGAATAATATTCATTTATTATATTTGTCTCCTATTCGTTTACTGACCTGCCGTATCAGTGAAGCGTATGTGAACGGTGGCCGTACATCGCTTGTCTTGTAAAAATCTCGGTTTTTGTAGATTTCTGAAATAAATGGTAAGCATAGTCAGCATCGACAGCTTCTTGTAACCCCCAGTCAACACGCATAATCAACGTTGCACTGATGGTCGAAGCAAATGTGCAAGAGGTATTTATGTTCATCATCATCATGTACCATACCGGTAAGTGTAGGCGATCATGCCCTTCCACAATTTTCACGGTACATCGTATCAATTTTGTTCTTGACTGCTTTCCATAATGTGACACAAAGATATCCAGTATTTTCTCTCTTTGTCGTCCGCGATCTCTCGTTCCCTGTATTTTTTCAGTTGTAACCAAATACTCCACATTTCCTTTTCTCATGATGTGCCCGAAAAGTGTTGATTGTTTCTTTCTGATGTTTCTTATGAGTTCCCTTTTGTGTTGTCTTCTTTGAGAATTTCCTTGTTAGTCTTTTTAGCCATTCAGGGAACTTTCAAGATTCTTATGAAAAAAAAAATCCCATCTCTGTGACCTCTAATGGTCTTTTCATTTGTTTATCTACAATCCATGATTCACATCTATAGGTCTGAAATGGTTATATATAGCATCGCTGAATTCTCTTTCTCACTTATATTGACATGGCCAGTTGCACATGCTATTTTTCATTTTCTGAAATGCCAATTTGACATGAGCTGTTCTAGTTTATTCTGTATTGGTGTTACTGGTAAACAAGAGGTAGGAGCACAAGACACAAAAATGAGATCTAAACAAAAGTGTAAACTCTAATTTTTACAGCACGTCAATGTCTCACCACGTCACGGTGTCTCACAATATCACACCACATTACAGTGTCTCACAATGTTTCACCACGTCACAGTGTCAAACCACGTCACGGTGTCTCACAATATCACACCACGTCACAGGGTGTTACAATGTCTCACCACGTCACAGTGTCTTACAAAGTCTCACCACGTCACGGT
>JAVIAB010000091.1:35409430-35452858 GCA_032433765.1 Megaustenia siamemsis | reverse complement strand
AATAAAACAATACAGTCAACTAATAAAACAATACAGTCAACTAATAAAACAATACAGTCAATCATAAAACAATACAGTCCCCAATAAAACAATACAGTCAACTAATAAAACAATACAGTCCCCAATAAAAAATACACTCAACTAATAAAACAATACAGTCAACTAATACAACAATACAGTCAACTAATAAAACAATACAGTCAAATAATAAACAATACAGTCAACTAATAAAACAATGCAGTCAACTAATAAAACAATACAGTCAACTATTAAAACAATACAGTCAACTATAAAACAATACAGTCAAATAATAAAACAATACAGTCAACTAATAAAACAATACAGTCAACTATATAAAACAATACACTCAACTAATAAAACAATACAGTCCCCAATAAAACAATACAGTCAACAAACAAACAATACAGTCCCCAATAAAACAATACAGGCAACAAACAAAACAATACAGTCCCCAATAAAACAATACAGTCAACAAACAAAACAATACAGTCCCCAATAAACAATACAGTCAACAAACAAAACAATACAGTGCCCAATAAAACATACAGTCAACTAATAAAACAATACAATCCCCACTTAAACAATACAGTCAAGTAATAAAACAATACAGTCAACAAACAAAACAATACAGTCCCCAATAAAACAATACATTCAACTAATAAAACAATACAGTCCCCAATAAAACAATACAGTCAACTAATAAAACAATAAGTCAACTAATAAAACAATACAGTCAACTAATAAAACAATACAGTCAACTAATAAAACAATACAGTCAACCAATAAAAACAATACAGTCCCAAAAAAAACAATACAGTCCCCAATAAAACAATACAGCCAAGTAATAAAACAATACAGTCAACTAATAAAACAATACAGTCAACTAATAAAACAATACAGTCAACTAATAAAACAATACAGTCAACTAATAAAATAATACAGTCCCCAATAAAACAATACAGTCCCCAATAAAACAATACAGTCAACTAATAAAACAATACAGTCAACAATAAAACAATACAGTCAACTAATAAAACAATACAACCCCAATAAAACAATACAGTCAACTAATAAAACAATACAGTCAACTAATAAAACAATACAGTCAACTAATAAAACAATACAGTCAACTATTAAAACAATACAGTCAACTAATAAAACAATACAGTCAACTAATAAAACAATACAGTCCCCAATAAAACAATACAGTCAACTAATAAAACAATACAGTCCCCAATAAAACAATACAGTCCCCAATAAAACAATACAGTCAACTAATAAAACAATACAGCAACTAACAAAACAATACAGTCCCCAATAAAACAATACAGTCCCCAATAAAACAATACAGTCAACTAATAAAACAATACAGTCAACTAATAAAACAATACAGTCCCAATAAAACAATACAGTCAACTAATAAAACAATACAGTCAACTAATAAAACAATACAGTCCCCAATAAAACAATACAGTCCCCAATAAAACAATACAGTCAACTAATAAAACAATACAGTCCTCAATAAAACAATACAGTCAACTAATAAAACAATACAGTCCCCAATAAAACAATACAGTCAACTAATAAAACAATACAGTCAACTAATAAAACAATACAGTCAACTAATAAAACAATACAGTCAACTAATAAAACAATACAGTCCCAATAAAACAATACAGTCAACTAATAAAACAATAAAGTCCCAATAAAACAATACAGTCAACTAATAAAACAATACAGTCAACCAATAAAACAATACAGTCAACTAATAAAACAATACAGTCCCCAATAAAACAATACAGTCCCCAATAAAACAATACAGTCAACCAATAAAACAATACAGTCAACTAATAAAACAATACAGTCAACTAATAAAACAATACAGTCACCAATAAAACAATACAGTCAACTAATAAAACAATACAGTCCCAATAAAACAATACAGTCAACTAATAAAACAATACAGTCACCAATAAAACAATACAGTCCCCAATAAAACAATACAGTCAACTAATAAAACAATACAGTTCGTTTAAAACAATACAGTCAACTAATAAAACAATACAGCCAACCAATAAAACAATACAGTCAACTAATAAAACAATACAGCCCCAATAAAACAATACAGTCAACTAATAAAACAATACAGTCAACCAATAAAACAATACAGTCAACTAATAAAACAATACAGCCACCAATAAAACAATACAGTCCCAATAAAACAATACAGTCAACTAATAAAACAATACAGTCAAATAATAAAACAATACAGTCCCCAATAAAACAATACAGTCCCCAATAAAACAATACAGTCCCAATAAAACAATACAGTCAACTAATAAAACAATACAGTCAACTAATAAAACAATACAGTCCCCAATAAACAATACAGTCAACTAATAAAACAATACAGTCCCCAATAAAACAATACAGTCCCCAATAAAACAATACAGTCAACTAAAAAAACAATACAGTCCCAATAAAACAATACAGTCAACTAATAAAACAATACAGTCCCCAATAAAACAATACAGTCAACTAATAAAACAATACAGTCAACTAATAAAACAATACAGTCAACTAATAAAACAATACAGTCAACTAATAAAACAATACAGTCAACTAATAAAACAATACAGTCAACTAATAAAACAATACAGTCAACTAATAAAACAATACAGTCAACTAATAAAACAATACAGTCAACTAATAAAACAATACAGTCAACTAATAAAACAATACAGTCAACTAATAAAACAATACAGTCAACTAATAAAACAATACAGTCAACTAATAAAACAATACAGTCAACTAATAAAACAATACAGTCCCCAATAAAACAATACAGTCAACTAATAAAACAATACAGTCAACTAATAAAACAATACAGTCAACTAATAAAACAATACAGTCAACTAATAAAACAATACAGTCAACTAATAAAACAATACAGTCAACTAATAAAACAATACAGTCAACTAATAAAACAATACAGTCAACTAATAAAACAATACAGTCCCCAATAAAACAATACAGTCAACTAATAAAACAATACAGTCCCCAATAAAACAATACAGTCCCCAATAAAACAATACAGTCAATAATAAAACAATACAGTCAACTAATAAAACAATACAGTCCCCAATAAAACAATACAGTCCCAATAAAACAATACAGTCAACTAATAAAACAATACAGTCAACTAATAAAACAATACAGTCCCCAATAAAACAATACAGTCAACTAATAAAACAATACAGTCAACTAATAAAACAATACAGTCCCAAATAAAACAATACAGTCAACTAATAAAACAATACAGCAACTAATAAAACAATACAGTCCCCAATAAAACAATACAGTCCCCAATAAAACAATACAGTCCCCAAAAAAACAATACAGTCAACTAATAAAACAATACAGTCCTCAATAAAACAATACAGTCAACTAATAAAACAATACAGTCCCCAATAAAACAATACAGTCAACTAATAAAACAATACAGTCAACTAATAAAACAATACAGTCAACTAATAAAACAATACAGTCAACCAATAAAACAATACAGTCCACTAATAAAACAATACAGTCCCCAATAAAACAATACAGTCCCCAATAAAACAATACAGTCAACAATAAAACAATACAGTCCGCAATAAAACAATACAGTCAACTAATAAAACAATACAGTCAACTAATAAAACAATACAGTCCCAATAAAACAATACAGTCAACTAATAAAACAATACAGTCCCCAATAAAACAATACAGTCAACTAATAAAACAATACAGTCACCAATAAAACAATACAGTCCCCAATAAAACAATACAGTCAACTAATAAAACAATAAAGTTCGTTTCAAAACAATACAGTCAACTAATAAAACAATACAGCCAACCAATAAAACAATACAGTCAACTAATAAAACAATACAGTCAACTAAATAAAACAATACAGTCCCCAATAAAACAATACAGTCAACCAATAAAACAAAACAGTCAACTAATAAAACAATACAGTCAACTAATAAAACAATACAGTCAAATAATAAAACAATACAGTCAACTAATAAAACAATACAGTCAACTAATAAAACAATACAGTCAACTATTAAAACAATACAGTCAACTAATAAAACAATACAGTCAAATAATAAAACAATACAGTCAACTAATAAAACAATACAGTCAACTAATAAAACAATACAGTCAACTAATAAAACAATACAGTCAACTAATAAAACAATACAGTCAACTAATAAAACAATACAGTCAACTAATAAAACAATACAGTCAAATAATAAAACAATACAGTCAACTAATAAAACAATACAGTCCCCAATAAAACAATACATTCAACTAATAAAACAATACAGTTACCAATAAAATAATACAGTCAACTAATAAAACAATACAGTCAACAAACAAAACAATACAGTCCCCAATAAAACAATTCAGTCAACAAACAAAACAATACAGTCCCCAATAAAACAATACAGTCAACTAATAAAACAATACAGTCCCCAATAAAACAATACAGGCAACAAACAAAACAATACAGTCCCCAATAAAACAATACAGTCAACAAACAAAACAATACAGTCCCCAATAAAACAATACAGTCAACAAACAAAACAATACAGTGCCCAATAAAACAATACAGTCAACTAATAAAACAATACAATCCCCACTAAAACAATACAGTCAAGTAATAAAACAATACAGTCAACAAACAAAACAATACAGTCCCCAATAAAACAATACATTCAACTAATAAAACAATACAGTCCCCAATAAAACAATAAAGTCAACTAATAAAACAATAAAGTCAACTAATAAAACAATACAGTCAACTAATAAAACAATACAGTCAACTAATAAAACAATACAGTCAACCAATAAAACAATACAGTCCCAAAAAAAACAATACAGTCCCCAATAAAACAATACAGCCAAGTAATAAAACAATACAGTCAACTAATAAAACAATACAGTCAACTAATAAAACAATACAGTCCCCAATAAAACAATACAGTCCCCAATAAAACAATACAGTCAACTAATAAAACAATACAGTCAACAATAAAACAATACAGTCAACTAATAAAACAATACAGTCCCCAATAAAACAATACAGTCAACTAATAAAACAATACAGTCAACTAATAAAACAATACAGTCAACTAATACAACAATACAGTCAACTATTAAAACAATACAGTCAACTAATAAAACAATACAGTCAACTAATAAAACAATACAGTCAACTATTAAAACAATACAGTCAACTAATAAAACAATACAGTCAACTAATAAAACAATACAGTCCCCAATAAAACAATACAGTCAACTAATAAAACAATACAGTCCCCAATAAAACAATACAGTCCCCAATAAAACAATACAGTCAACTAATAAAACAATACAGTCAACTAACAAAACAATACAGTCCCCAATAAAACAATACAGTCCCAATAAAACAATACAGTCAACTAATAAACCAATACAGTCAACTAATAAAACAATACAGTCCCCAATAAAACAATACAGTCAACTAATAAAACAATACAGTCAACTAATAAAACAATACAGTCCCCAATAAAACAATACAGTCCCCAATAAAACAATACAGTCAACTAATAAAACAATACAGTCCTCAATAAAACAATACAGTCAACTAATAAAACAATACAGTCCCCAATAAAACAATACAGTCAACTAATAAAACAATACAGTCAACTAATAAAACAATACAGTCAACTAATAAAACAATACAGTCAACTAATAAAACAATACAGTCCCCAATAAAACAATACAGTCAACTAATAAAACAATACAGTCCCCAATAAAACAATACAGTCAACTAATAAAACAATACAGTCAACCAATAAAACAATACAGTCCACTAATAAAACAATACAGTCCCCAATAAAACAATACAGTCCCCAATAAAACAATACAGTCAACCAATAAAACAATACAGTCCCCAATAAAACAATACAGTCAACTAATAAAACAATACAGTCAACTAATAAAACAATACAGTCACCAATAAAACAATACAGTCAACTAATAAAACAATACAGTCCCAATAAAACAATACAGTCAACTAATAAAACAATACAGTCACCAATAAAACAATACAGTCCCCAATAAAACAATACAGTCAACTAATAAAACAATAAAGTTCGTTCAAAACAATACAGTCAACTAATAAAACAATACAGCCAACCAATAAAACAATACAGTCAACTAATAAAACAATACAGCCAACCAATAAAACAATACAGTCAACTAATAAAACAATACAGCCAACCAATAAAACAATACAGTCAACTAATAAAACAATACAGCCAACCAATAAAACAATACAGTCCCCAATAAAACAATACAGTCAACTAATAAAACAATACAGTCAAATAATAAAACAATACAGTCCCCAATAAAACAATACAGTCCCCAATAAAACAATACAGTCCCCAATAAAACAATACAGTCAACTAATAAAACAATACAGTCCCCAATAAAACAATACAGTCAACTAATAAACAATACAGTCCCCAATAAAACAATACAGTCAACTAATAAAACAATACAGTCAACTAATAAAACAATACAGTCAACTAATAAAACAATACAGTCCCCAATAAACAATACAGTCAACTAATAAAACAATACAGTCCCCAATAAAACAATACAGTCCCAATAAAACAATACAGTCAACTAAAAAAACAATACAGTCCCCAATAAAACAATACAGTCAACTAATAAAACAATACAGTCCCCAATAAAACAATACAGTCAACTAATAAAACAATACAGTCAACTAATAAAACAATAGTCAACTAATAAAACAATACAGTCAACTAATAAAACAATACAGTCAACTAATAAAACAATACAGTCAACTAATAAAACAATACAGTCAACTAATAAAACAATACAGTCAACTAATAAAACAATACAGTCAACTAATAAAACAATACAGTCAACTAATAAAACAATACAGTCAACTAATAAAACAATACAGTCAACTAATAAAACAATACAGTCAACTAATAAAACAATACAGTCAACTAATAAAACAATACAGTCCCCAATAAAACAATACAGTCAACTAATAAAACAATACAGTCAACTAATAAAACAATACAGTCAACTAATAAAACAATACAGTCAACTAATAAAACAATACAGTCAACTAATAAAACAATACAGTCAACTAATAAAACAATACAGTCAACTAATAAAACAATACAGTCAACTAATAAAACAATACAGTCCCCAATAAAACAATACAGTCAACTAATAAAACAATACAGTCCCCAATAAAACAATACAGTCCCCAATAAAACAATACAGTCAATATTAAAACAATACAGCAACTAACAAAACAATACAGTCCCAATAAAACAATACAGTCCCCAATAAAACAATACAGTCAACTAATAAACCAATACAGTCAACTAATAAAACAATACAGTCCCCAATAAAACAATACAGTCAACTAATAAAACAATACAGTCAACTAATAAAACAATACAGTCCAAATAAAACAATACAGTCAACTAATAAAACAATACAGCAACTAATAAAACAATACAGTCCCCAATAAAACAATACAGTCCCCAATAAAACAATACAGTCCCCAATAAAACAATACAGTCAACTAATAAAACAATACAGTCCTCAATAAAACAATACAGTCAACTAATAAAACAATACAGTCCCCAATAAAACAATACAGTCAACTAATAAAACAATACAGTCAACTAATAAAACAATACAGTCAACTAATAAAACAATACAGTCAACCAATAAAACAATACAGTCCACTAATAAAACAATACAGTCCCAATAAAACAATACAGTCCCCAATAAAACAATACAGCCAACAATAAAACAATACAGTCCCCAATAAAACAATACAGTCAACTAATAAAACAATACAGTCAACTAATAAAACAATACAGTCCCCAATAAAACAATACAGTCAACTAATAAAACAATACAGTCCCCAATAAAAACAATACAGTCAACTAATAAAACAATACAGTCACCAATAAAACAATACAGTCCCCAATAAAACAATACAGTCAACTAATAAAACAATACAGTTCGTTTAAAACAATACAGTCAACTAATAAAACAATACAGTCAACCAATAAAACAATACAGTCAACTAATAAAACAATACAGCCAACTAATAAAACAATACAGTCCCCAATAAAACAATACAGTCAACAATAAAACAAAACAGTCAACTAATAAAACAATACAGTCAACTAATAAAACAATACAGTCAAATAATAAAACAATACAGTCAACTAATAAAACAATACAGTCAACTAATAAAACAATACAGTCAACTATTAAAACAATACAGTCAACTAATAAAACAATACAGTCAAATAATAAAACAATACAGTCAACTAATAAAACAATACAGTCAACTAATAAAACAATACAGTCAACTAATAAAACAATACAGTCAACTAATAAAACAATACAGTCAACTAATAAAACAATACAGTCAACTAATAAAACAATACAGTCAAATAATAAAACAATACAGTCAACTAATAAAACAATACAGTCCCCAATAAAACAATACAGTCAACTAATAAAACAATACAGTTACCAATAAAACAATACAGTCAACTAATAAAACAATACAGTCAACAAACAAAACAATACAGTCCCCAATAAAACAATACAGTCAACAAACAAAACAATACAGTCCCCAATAAAACAATACAGTCAACTAATAAAACAATACAGTCCCCAATAAAACAATACAGTCAACAAACAAAACAATACAGTCCCCAATAAAACAATACAGTCAACAAATAAAACAATACAGTCCCCAATAAAACAATACAGTCAACAAACAAAACAATACAGTGCCCAATAAAACAATACAGTCAACTAATAAAACAATACAATCCCCACTTAAACAATACAGTCAAGTAATAAAACAATACAGTCAACAAACAAAACAATACAGTCCCCAATAAAACAATACAGTCAACTAATAAAACAATACAGTCCCCAATAAAACAATACAGTCAACTAATAAAACAATACAGTCAACTAATAAAACAATACAGTCAACTAATAAAACAATACAGTCAACTAATAAAACAATACAGTCAACCAATAAAACAATACAGTCCCAAAAAAACAATACAGTCCCCAATAAAACAATACAGCCAACTAATAAAACAATACAGTCAACTAATAAAACAATACAGTCAACTAATAAAACAATACAGTCCCCAATAAAACAATACAGTCCCCAATAAAACAATACAGTCAACTAATAAAACAATACAGTCAACGAATAAAACAATACAGTCAACTAATAAAACAATACAGTCCCCAATAAAACAATACAGTCAACTATAAAACAATACAGTCAACTAATAAAACAATACAGTCAACTAATAAAACAATACAGTCAACTAATAAAACAATACAGTCAACTAATAAAACAATACAGTCCCCAATAAAACAATACAGTCAACTAAAAAAACAATACAGTCCCCAATAAAACAATACAGTCCCCAATAAAACAATACAGTCAACTAATAAAACAATACAGTCAACTAATAAAACAATACAGTCCCCAATAAAACAATACAGTCCCCAATAAAACAATACAGTCAACTAATAAAACAATACAGTCAACTAATAAAACAATACAGTCAACTAATAAAACAATACAGTCAACTAATAAAACAATACAGTCAACTAATAAAACAATACAGTCAACAAACAAAACAATACAGTCCCCAATAAAACAATACAGTCAACTAATAAAACAATACAGTCCCCAATAAAACAATACAGTCAACTAATAAAACAATACAGTCCCCAACAAAACAATACAGTCAACTAATAAAACAATACAGTCCCAATAAAACAATACAGTCCCCAATAAAACAATACAGTCAACTAAAAAAACAATACAGTCCCCAATAAAACAATACAGTCAACTAATAAAACAATACAGTCCCCAATAAAACAATACAGTCAACTAATAAAACAATACAGTCAACTAATAAAACAATACAGTCAACTAATAAAACAATACAGTCAACTAATAAAACAATACAGTCAACTAATAAAACAATACAGTCAACTAATAAAACAATACAGTCAACTAATAAAACAATACAGTCAACTAATAAAACAATACAGTCAACTAAATAAAACAATAGTCAACTAAAAAAACAATAATACAGTCAACTAATAAAACAATACAGTCAACTAATAAAACAATACAGTCAACTAATAAAACAATACAGTCAACTAATAAAACAATACAGTCAACTAATAAAACAATACAGTCAACTAATAAAACAATACAGTCAACTAATAAAACAATACAGTCAACTAATAAAACAATACAGTCAACTAATAAAACAATACAGTCAACTAATAAAACAATACAGTCAACTAATAAAACAATACAGTCAACTATTAAAACAATACAGTCAACTAATAAAACAATACAGTCAACTAATAAAACAATACAGTCCCAATAAAACAATACAGTCAACTAATAAAACAATACAGTCCCCAATAAAACAATACAGTCCCCAATAAAACAATACAGTCAACTAATAAAACAATACAGTCAACTAACAAAACAATACAGTCCCCAATAAAACAATACAGTCCCCAATAAAACAATACAGTCAACTAATAAAACAATACAGTCAACTAATAAAACAATACAGTCCCCAATAAAACAATACAGTCAACTAATAAACCAATACAGTCAACTAATAAAACAATACAGTCCCCAATAAAACAATACAGTCAACTAATAAAACAATACAGTCAACTAATAAAACAATACAGTCCCCAATAAAACAATACAGTCCCCAATAAAACAATACAGTCAACTAATAAAACAATACAGTCCTCAATAAAACAATACAGTCAACTAATAAAACAATACAGTCCCCAATAAAACAATACAGTCAACTAATAAAACAATACAGTCAACTAATAAAACAATACAGTCAACTAATAAAACAATACAGTCAACTAATAAAACAATACAGTCCCCAATAAAACAATACAGTCAACTAATAAAACAATACAGTCCCCAATAAAACAATACAGTCAACTAATAAAACAATACAGTCAACAAAAAACAATACAGTCCACTAATAAAACAATACAGTCCCCAATAAAACAATACAGTCCCCAATAAAACAATACAGTCAACCAATAAAACAATACAGTCCCAATAAAACAATACAGTCAACTAATAAAACAATACAGTCAACTAATAAAACAATACAGTCCCCAATAAAACAATACAGTCAACTAATAAAACAATACAGTCCCCAATAAAACAATACAGTCAACTAATAAAACAATACAGTCACCAATAAAACAATACAGTCCCCAATAAAACAATACAGTCAACTAATAAAACAATAAAGTTCGTTTCAAAACAATACAGTCAACTAATAAAACAATACAGCCAACAATAAAACAATACAGTCAACTAATAAAACAATACAGCCAACTAATAAAACAATACAGTCCCCAATAAAACAATACAGTCAACCAATAAAACAATACAGTCAACTAATAAACAATACAGTCAACTAATAAAACAATACAGTCAAATAATAAAACAATACAGTCAACTAATAAAACAATACAGTCAACTAATAAAACAATACAGTCAACTATTAAAACAATACAGTCAACTAATAAAACAATACAGTCAAATAATAAAACAATACAGTCAACTAATAAAACAATACAGTCAACTAATAAAACAATACAGTCAACTAATAAAACAATACAGTCAACTAATAAAACAATACAGTCAACTAATAAAACAATACAGTCAACTAATAAAACAATACAGTCAAAAATAAAACAATACAGTCAACTAATAAAACAATACAGTCCCCAATAAAACAATACATTCAACTAATAAAACAATACAGTTACCAATAAAATAATACAGTCAACTAATAAAACAATACAGTCAACAAACAAAACAATACAGTCCCCAATAAAACTATACAGTCAACAAACAAACAATACAGTCCCCAATAAAACAATACAGTCAACTAATAAAACAATACAGTCCCCAATAAAACAATACAGTCAACAAAAAACAATACAGTCCCCAATAAAACAATACAGTCAACAAATAAAACAATACAGTCCCCAATAAAACAATACAGTCAACAAACAAAACAATACAGTGCCCAATAAAACAATACAGTCAACTAATAAAACAATACAATCCCCACTTAAACAATACAGTCAAGTAATAAAACAATACAGTCAACAAATAAAACAATACAGTCCCCAATAAAACAATACAGTCAACTAATAAAACAATACAGTCCCCAATAAAACAATAAAGTCAACTAATAAAACAATACAGTCAACTAATAAAACAATACAGTCAACTAATAAAACAATACAGTCAACTAATAAAACAATACAGTCAACCAATAAAACAATACAGTCCCAAAAAAACAATACAGTCCCCAATAAAACAATACAGCCAACTAATAAAACAATACAGTCAACTAATAAAACAATACAGTCAACTAATAAAACAATACAGTCAACTAATAAAACAATACAGTCAACTAATAAAATAATACAGTCCCCAATAAAACAATACAGTCCCCAATAAAACAATACAGTCAACTAATAAAACAATACAGTCAACGAATAAAACAATACAGTCAACTAATAAAACAATACAGTCCCCAATAAAACAATACAGTCAACTAATAAAACAATACAGTCAACTAATAAAACAATACAGTCAACTAATAAAACAATACAGTCAACTATTAAAACAATACAGTCAACTAATAAAACAATACAGTCAACTAATAAAACAATACAGTCCCCAATAAAACAATACAGTCAACTAAAAAAACAATACAGTCCCCAATAAAACAATACAGTCCCCAATAAAACAATACAGTCAACTAATAAAACAATACAGTCAACTAACAAAACAATACAGTCCCCAATAAAACAATACAGTCCCCAATAAAACAATACAGTCAACTAATAAAACAATACAGTCAACTAATAAAACAATACAGTCAACTAATAAAACAATACAGTCAACTAATAAAACAATACAGTCAACTAATAAAACAATACAGTCAACTAATAAAACAATACAGTCAACTAATAAAACAATACAGTCAACTATTAAAACAATACAGTCAACTAATAAAACAATACAGTCAACTAATAAAACAATACAGTCCCCAATAAAACAATACAGTCAACTAATAAAACAATACAGTCCCCAATAAAACAATACAGTCCCCAATAAAACAATACAGTCAACTAATAAAACAATACAGCAACTAACAAAACAATACAGTCCCCAATAAAACAATACAGTCCCCTATAAAACAATACAGTCAACTAATAAACCAATACAGTCAACTAATAAAACAATACAGTCCCCAATAAAACAATACAGTCAACTAATAAACCAATACAGTCAACTAATAAAACAATACAGTCCCAAATAAAACAATACAGTCAACTAATAAAACAATACAGTCAACTAATAAAACAATACAGTCCCCAATAAAACAATACAGTCCCCAATAAAACAATACAGTCCCCAATAAAACAATACAGTCAACTAATAAAACAATACAGTCCTCAATAAAACAATACAGTCAACTAATAAAACAATACAGTCCCCAATAAAACAATACAGTCAACTAATAAAACAATACAGTCAACTAATAAAACAATACAGTCAACTAATAAAACAATACAGTCCCCAATAAAACAATCTATCTATTGACCTTTCGAGCCGTAACCGGCCCATAGGGCGTCAACCAAGATACACCTTCTCCTATATGGATTTTTGTTCTAGCAGTTTTTCTTTAAAGATATTTTATCAAATCTCGCCATCTGTCTCTGTTACTGTGCAAGCAGTTCTATCTCATTGGGGAGCCGACTCCTGCTCTCTGCCTCTCTCATCAATGTTCTTCTCAGTGTCTCCTGGGTCTTCCTCTTTTTCTTTTACAGTTGTTTCCCATATAAAGGCTTGCTTGCTATTCGTTATTATCTCTTCTTATCACATGTCCAACGTATGACCATCGTCTTTTCTTTATTACTGAAGATATTAGTGGTTGATTGGCGATTTCTCTAATTTCCTCATTGTTTTGAATTCGTTCCATGCTATACCCAGTATTTTCCTTATACATTATTTCGAATGCGTTCAACTTTGTTTTCTATATCTCTTGTTGTTTTCCAGCTTTCACACGCATACTTAAGGGTTGATAGTACATTTGATTTGAATAGCCTAGTTTTTGTGTTGTGTCTGATAAGTTTTGATTTCACAACTTTTCAAGGCTTCTGACAGACATTGCTGCTTTAGCTATTCTGCTTTAATTTCTTTGCTCGTATCCCTTCTCGATCAATGTGACTTCCAAGATAGATAAGTGATCGATCTCTTCAACTGGTTTTGTTTCCATGTAATATTTTGTCACCTGTTGGAATTAAACTAGTCATGACTTTAGTCTTTTCATGATTGATCTCAAGCCCAATTTTGCTGGCTATTGATGATAGTTCATTGTGTTTTCCTGCATCGTTTTATATGACTGCTGATGAGAACTATGTCATCAGCAAAGTCGAGGTCTTCCAAATGGTCTCCTTGTATCCATTCGATGCCTTTATTACCAGTGCAGCATTTCTTCATTATGAAGTCCATAACAATTCCAAATAACAAGGGCGATAAAATACATCCTTGTTGTAAATACAGTCAACTAATAAAACAATACAGTCAACTAATAAAACAATAAAGTCCCAATAAAACAATACAGTCAACTAATAAAACAATACAGTCAACCAATAAAACAATACAGTCCATAATAAAAACAATACAGTCAACTAATAAAACAATACAGTCAACTAATAAAACAATACAGTCCCCAATAAAACAATACAGTCAACTAATAAAACAATAAAGTTCGTTAAAACAATACAGTCAACTAATAAAACAATACAGCCAACCAATAAAACAATACAGTCAACTAATAAAACAATACAGCCAACTAATAAAACAATACAGTCCCCAATAAAACAATACAGTCAACCAATAAAACAAAACAGTCAACTAATACAACAATACAGTCAACTAATAAAACAATACAGTCAAATAATAAAACAATACAGTCAACTATAAAACAATGCAGTCAACTAATAAACAATACAGTCAACTATTAAAACAATACAGTCAACTAATAAACAATACAGTCAACTAATAAAACAATACAATCCCCAATAAAACAATACAGTCAACTAATAAAACAATACAGTCAACTAATAAAACAATACAGTCAACTAATAAAACAATACAGTCAACTATTAAAACAATACAGTCAACTATAAAACAATACAGTCAACTAATAAAACAATACAGTCCCAATAAAACAATACAGTCAACTAAAAAACAATACAGTCCCCAATAAAACAATACAGTCCCCAATAAAACAATACAGTCAACTAATAAAACAATACAGTCAACTACAAAACAATACAGTCCCCAATAAAACAATACAGTCAACTAATAAAACAATACAGTCAACTAATAAAACAATACAGTCAACTAATACAACAATACAGTCAACTATTAAAACAATACAGTCAACTAATAAAACAATACAGTCACTAATAAAACAATACAGTCCCCAATAAAACATACAGTCAACTAATAAAACAATACATCCCCAATAAACAATACAGTCCCCAATAAAACAATACAGTCAACTAATAAAACAATACAGCAACTAACAAAACAATACAGTCCCCAATTAAAACAATACAGTCCCCAATAAAACAATACAGTCAACTAATAACCAATACAGTCAACTAATAAAACAATACAGTCCCCAATAAAACAATACAGTCAACTAATAAACCAATACAGTCAACTAATAAAACAATACAGTCCAAATAAAACAATACAGTCAACTAATAAAACAATACAGCAACTAATAAAACAATACAGTCCCCAATAAAACAATACAGTCCCAATAAAACAATACAGTCCCCTAATAAAACAATACAGTCAACTAATAAAACAATACGTCCCTCAATAAAACAATACAGTCAACTAATAAAACAATACAGTCCCCAATAAAACAATACAGTCAACTAATAAAACAATACAGTCAACTAATAAAACAATACAGTCCCCCAATAAAACAATCTATCTATTGACCTTTCGAGCCGTAACCGGCCCATAGGGCGTCGACACCAGATACACCTTCTCCTATATGGATTTTTTGTTCTAGCAGTTTTCTTTAAAGATATTTATCAAATCTCGCCATCTGTCTCTGTTCTGTGCAAGCAGTTCTATCTCATTGAGGGAGCCGACTCCTGCTGCTCTTGCCTCTCTCATCAATGTTCTTCTCAGTGTCTCCCTGGTCTTCCTCTTTTTCTTTTACCTGTTGTTTCCCATATGAGGGCTTGCTTTGCTATTCGTTATTATCTCTTCTCATCACATGTCCAACGTATGACCATCGTCTTTTCTTTATTACTGAAGATATTAGTGGTTGATTGGCGATTTCTCTAATTTCTCATTTGTTTTGAATTCGTTCCATGCTATACCAAGTATTTTCCTTAGACATTTATTTTCGAATGCGTTCAACTTTGTTTCTATATCTCTTGTTGTTTTCCAGCTTTCACACGCATACGTAAGGTTGATAGTACATTTGATTTGAATAGCCTAAGTTTTGTGTTTGTGCTGATAAGTTTTGATTTCCACAACTTTTCAGGCTTCTGAAAGACATTGCTGCTTTAGCTATTCTGCTTTTAATTCTTTGCCCGTATCCCCTTCTCGATCAATGTGACTTCCAAGATAGATAAAGTGATCGATCTCTTCAACTGGTTGTTTTCCATGTATATTTTGTCACCTGTTGGAATTAAACTAGTCATGACTTTAGTCTTTTCATGATTGATCTCAAGCCCAATTTTGCTGTCTATTGATGATAGTTCATTTGTGTTTTTCCTGCATCGTTTTTATCTGACTGCTGATGAGAACTATGTCATCAGCAAAGTCGAGGTCTTCCAAATGGTCTCCTTGTATCCATTCGATGCCTTTATTACCAGTGCAGCATTTCTTCATTATGAAGTCCATACAATTCCAAATAACAAGGGCGATAAAATACTCCTTGTTGTAAATACAGTCAACTAATAAACAATACAGTCAACTAATAAAACAATAAGTCCCAATAAAAACAATACAGTCAACTAATAAAACAATACAGTCAACCAATAAACAATACAGTCCCACTAATAAAACAATACAGTCAACTAATAAACCAATACAGTCAACTAATAAAACAATACAGTCCCCAATAAAACAATACAGTCAACTAATAAACAATAAGTTCGTTTCAAAACAATACAGTCAACTAATAAAACAATACAGCCAACCAATAAAACAATACAGTCAACTAATAAAACAATACAGCCAACTAAATAAAACAATACAGTCCCCAATAAAACAATACACTCAACCAATAAAACAAACAGTCAACTAATACAACAATACAGTCAACTAATAAAACAATACAGTCAAATAATAACAATACAGTCAACTAATAAAACAATGCAGTCAACTAATAAACAATACAGTCAACTATTAAAACAATACAGTCAACTAATAAAACAATACAGTCCAACTAATAAAACAATACAATCCCCTATAAAACAATACAGTCAACTAATAAAACAATACAGTCAACTAATAAAACAATACAGTCAACTAATACAACAATACAGTCACTATTAAAACAATACAGTCAACTAATAAAACAATACAGTCAACTAATAAAACAATACAGTCCCCAATAAAACAATACAGTCAACTAAAAAAACAATACAGTCCCCATAAAAACAATACAGTCCCAATAAAACAATACAGTCAACTAATAAAACAATACAGACAACTAACAAAAACAATACAGTCCCCAATAAAACAATACAGTCCCCAATAAAACAATACAGTCAACTAATAAAACAATACACTCAACTATAAAACAATACAGTCAACTAATAAAACAATACATCAACTAATAAAACAATACAGTCAATAATAAAACAATACAGTCAACTAATAAAACAATACAGTCAACTAATACAACAATACAGTCAACTATTAAAACAATACAGTCAACTAATAAAACAATACAGTCAACTAATAATAAACAATACAGTCCCCAATAAAACAATACAGTCAACTAATAAAACAATACAGTCCCAATAAAACAATACAGTCCCCAATAAAACAATACAGTCAACTAATAACCAATACAGTCAACTAATAAACAATACAGTCCCCAATAAAACAATACAGTCAACTAATAAACCAATACAGTCAACTAATAAAACAATACAGTCCCAATAAAACAATACAGTCAACTAATAAAACAATACCGTCAACTAATAAAACAATACAGTCCCCAATAAAACAATACAGTCCCCAATAAAACATACAGTCCCCAATAAAACAATACAGTCAACTAATAAAACAATACTGTCCTCAATAAAACAATACAGTCAACTAATAAAACAATACAGTCCCCAATAAAACAATACAGTCAACTAATAAAACAATACAGTCAACTAATAAAACAATACAGTCAACTAATAAAACAATACAGTCCCAATAAACAATCTATCTATTGACCTTTCGAGCCGTAACCGGCCATAGGGCGTCGACCAAGATACACCTTCTCCTATATGGATTTTTTGTTCTAGCAGTTTTCTTTAAGAGATTTTATCAATCTCGCCATCTGTCTCTGTTCTGTGCAAGCAGTTCTATCTCATTGAGGGAGCCGACTCCTGCTGCTCTTGCCTCTCTCATCAATGTTCTTCTCAGTGTCTCCCTGGGTCTTCCTCTTTTTCTTTTACCTGTTGTTTCATATGAGGGCTTGCTTTGCTATTCGTTATTATCTCTTCTCATCACATGTCCAACGTATGACCATCGTCTTTTCTTTATTACTGAAGATATTAGTGGTTGATTGGCGATTTCTCTAATTTCCTCATTTTTTTGAATTCGTTCCATGCTATACCAAGTATTTCCTTAGACATTTATTTTCGAATGCGTTCAACTTTGTTTCTATATCTCTTGTTGTTTTCCAGCTTTCACACGCATACGTAAGGTTGATAGTACATTTGATTTGAATAGCCTAAGTTTTGTGTTTGTGCTGATAAGTTTTGATTTCCACAACTTTTCAGGCTTCTGAAAGAACATTGCTGCTTTAGCTATTCTGCTTTTAATTTCTTTGCCCGTATCCCTTCTCGATCAATGTGACTTCCAAGATAGATAAAGTGATCGATCTCTTCAACTGGTTGTTTTCCATGTATATTTTGTCACCTGTTGGAATTAAACTAGTCATGACTTTAGTCTTTTCAGATTGATCTCAAGCCCAATTTTGCTGGCTATTGATGATAGTTCATTTGTGTTTTCCTGCATCGTTTTTATCTGACTGCTGATGAGAACTATGTCATCAGCAAAGTCGAGGTCTTCCAAATGGTCTCCTTGTATCCATTCGATGCCTTTATTACCAGTGCAGCATTTCTTCATTATGAAGTCATAACAATTCAAATAACAGGGCGATAAAATACATCCTTGTTGTAAATACAGTCAACTAATAAAACAATACAGTCAACTAATAAAACAATAAAGTCCCCAATAAAACAATACAGTCAACTAATAAAACAATACAGTCAACCAATAAAACAATACAGTCCACTAATAAAACAATACAGTCAACTAATAAACCAATACAGTCAACTAATAAAACAATACAGTCCCCAATAAAACAATACAGTCAACTAATAAAACAATAAGTTCGTTTTCAAAACAATACAGTCAACTAATAAAACAATACAGCCAACCAATAAAACAATACAGTCAACTAATAAAACAATACAGCCAACTAAATAAAACAATACAGTCCCCAATAAAACAATACACTCAACCAATAAAACAAAACAGTCAACTAATACAACAATACAGTCAACTAATAAAACAATACAGTCAAATAATAAAACAATACAGTCAACTAATAAAACAATGCAGTCAACTAATAAAACAATACAGTCAACTATTAAAACAATACAGTCAACTAATAAAACAATACAGTCAAATAATAAAACAATACAGTCAACTAATAAAACAATACAGTCAACTAATAAAACAATACAGTCAACTAATAAAACAATACACTCAACTAATAAAACAATACAGTCAACTAATAAACAATACAGTCAACTAATAAAACAATACAGTCAAATAATAAAACAATACAGTCAACTAATAAAACAATACAGTCCCCAATAAAACAATACATTCAACTAATAAAACAATACAGTTACCAATAAAATAATACAGTCAACTAATAAAACAATACAGTCAACAAACAAAACAATACAGTCCCCAATAAAACTATTCAGTCAACAAACAAAACAATACAGTCCCCAATAAAACAATACAGTCAACTAATAAAACAATACAGTCCCCAATAAAACAATACAGGCAACAAACAAAACAATACAGTCCCCAATAAAACAATACAGTCAACAAACAAAACAATACAGTCCCCAATAAAACAATACAGTCAACAAACAAAACAATACAGTGCCCAATAAAACAATACAGTCAACTAATAAAACAATACAATCCCCACTTAAACAATACAGTCAAGTAATAAAACAATACAGTCAACAAACAAAACAATACAGTCCCCAATAAAACAATACATTCAACTAATAAACAATACAGTCCCCAATAAAACAATACAGTCAACTAATAAAACAATAAAGTCAACTAATAAAACAATACAGTCAACTAATAAAACAATACAGTCAACTAATAAAACAATACAGTCAACCAATAAAACAATACAGTCCCAAAAAAACAATACAGTCCCCAATAAAACAATACAGCCAAGTAATAAAACAATACAGTCAACTAATAAAACAATACAGTCAACTAATAAAACAATACAGTCAACTAATAAAACAATACAGTCAACTAATAAAACAATACAGTCCCCAATAAAACAATACAGTCCCCAATAAAACAATACAGTCAACTAATAAAACAATACAGTCAACGAATAAAACAATACAGTCAACTAATAAAACAATACATCCCCAATAAAACAATACAGTCAACTAATAAAACAATACAGTCAACTAATAAAACAATACAGTCAACTAATAAAACAATACAGTCAACTATTAAAACAATACAGTCAACTAATAAAACAATACAGTCAACTAATAAAACAATACAGTCCCCAATAAAACAATACAGTCAACTAAAAAAACAATACAGTCCCCAATAAAACAATACAGTCCTAAATAAAACAATACAGTCAACTAATAAAACAATACAGTCAACTAACAAAACAATACAGTCCCCAATAAAACAATACAGTCCCCAATAAAACAATACAGTCAACTAATAAAACAATACAGTCAACTAATAAAACAATACAGTCCCCAATAAAACAATACAGTCAACTAATAAAACAATACAGTCAACTATTAAAACAATACAGTCAACTAATAAAACAATACAGTCAACTAATAAAACAATACAGCAACTAATAAAACAATACAGTCCCCAATAAAACAATACAGTCCCCAATAAAACAATACAGTCCCCAATAAAACAATACAGTCAACTAATAAAACAATACTGTCCTCAATAAAACAATACAGTCAACTAATAAAACAATACAGTCCCCAATAAAACAATACAGTCAACTAATAAAACAATACAGTCAACTAATAAAACAATACAGTCAACTAATAAAACAATACAGTCAACTAATAAAACAATACAGTCCCCAATAAAACAATACATTCAACTAATAAAACAATAAAGTACCAATAAAACAATACAGTCAACTAATAAAACAATACAGTCAACCAATAAAACAATACAGTCCACTAATAAAACAATACAGTCCCCAATAAAACAATACAGTCCCCAATAAAACAATACAGCCAACCAATAAAACAATACAGTCCCCAATAAAACAATACAGTCAACTAATAAAACAATACAGTCAACTAATAAAACAATACAGTCCCCAATAAAACAATACAGTCAACTAATAAAACAATACAGTCCCCAATAAAACAATACAGTCAACTAATAAAACAATACAGTCACCAATAAAACAATACAGTCCCCAATAAAACAATACAGTCAACTAATAAAACAATACAGTCAACCAATAAAACAATACAGTCAACTAATAAAACAATACAGCCAACCAATAAAACAATACAGTCAACTAATAAAACAATACAGTCCAACCAATAAAACAATACAGTCCCCAATAAAACAATACAGTCCCCAATAAAACAATACAGTCCCCAATAAAACAATACAGTCAACTAAAAAAACAATACAGTCCCCAATAAAACAATACAGTCAACTAATAAAACAATACAGTCCCCAATAAAAAAATACAGTCAACTAATAAAACAATACAGTCAACTAATAAAACAATACAGTCAACTAATAAAACAATACAGTCCCCAACAAAACATACAGTCAACTAATAAAACAATACAGTCCCCAATAAAACAATACAGTCCCCAATAAAACAATACAGTCAACTAATAAAACAATACAGTCCCCAATAAAACAATACAGTCAACTAATAAAACAATACAGTCCCCAATAAAACAATACAGTCAACTAATAAAACAATACAGTCAACTAATAAAACAATACAGTCAACTAATAAAACAATACAGTCAACTAATAAAACAATACAGTCAACTAATAAAACAATACAGTCAACTAATAAAACAATACAGTCAACTAATAAAACAATACAGTCAACTAAATAAAACAATACAGTCAACTAAATAAAACAATACAGTCAACTAATAAAACAATACAGTCAACTAATAAAACAATACAGTCAACTATTAAAACAATACAGTCAACTAATAAAACAATACAGTCAACTAATAAAACAATACAGTCAACTAATAAAACAATACAGTCAACTAATAAAACAATACAGTCAACTAATAAAACAATACAGTCAACTAATAAAACAATACAGTCAACTAATAAAACAATACAGTCAACTAATAAAACAATACAGTCAAATATTAAAACAATACATTCAACTAATACAGTCAACTAATAAAACAATACAGTCAACTAATAAAACAATACAGTCAACTAATAAAACAATACAGTCAACTAATAAAACAATACAGTCAACTAATAAAACAATACAGTCAACTAATAAAACAATACAGTCAACTAATAAAACAATACAGTCCCCAATAAAACAATACAGTCAACTAATAAAACAATACAGTTACCAATAAAAAAATACAGTCAACTAAAAAAACAATACAGTCAACAAACAAACAATACAGTCCCCAAAAAAACAATACAGTCAACTAATAAAACAATACAGTCCCCACTAAAACAATACAGTCAAGTAATAAAACAATACAGTCAACAAACAAAACAATACAGTCTCCAATAAAACAATACAGTCAACTAATAAAACAATACAGTCTCCAATAAAACAATACAGTCAACTAATAAAACAATAAAGTCAACTAATAAAACAATACAGTCAACTAATAAAACAATACAGTCAACTAATAAAACAATACAGTCAACAATAAAACAATACAGTCCCCAATAAAACAATACAGTCAACTAAATAAAACAATACAGTCCCCATTAAAACAATACAGTCAACTAATAAAACAATACAGTCAACTAATAAAACAATACAGTCAACTAATAAAACAATACAGTCAACTAATAAAACAATACAGTCAACTAATAAAACAATACAGTCAACTAATAAAACAATACAGTCAACTAATAAAACAATACAGTCAACTAATAAAACAATACAGTCAACTAATAAAACAATACAGTCCCCAATAAAACAATACAGTCCCCAATAAAACAATACAGTCAACCAATAAAACAATACAGTCCCCAATAAAACAATACAGTCAACTAATAAAACAATACAGTCAACTAATAAAACAATACAGTCAACAAACAAAACAATACAGTCCCCAATAAAACAATACAGTCAACTAATAAAACAATACAGTCCCCAATAAAACAATACAGTCAACAAACAAAACAATACAGTCCCAAATAAAACAATACAGTCAACAAACAAAACAATACAGTCCCCAATAAAACAATACAGTCAACAAACAAACAATACAGTCCCCAATAAAACAATACAGTCAACTAATAAAACAATACAACCCCACTAAAACAATACAGTCAACTAATAAAACAATACAGTCAACAAACAAAACAATACAGTCCCCAATAAAACAATACAGTCAACTAATAAAACAATACAGTCACCAATAAAACAATACAGTCCCCAAAAAACAATACAGTCCCCAATAAAACAATACAGTCAACTAATAAAACAATACAGTCAACTAATAAAACAATACAGTCAACTAATAAAACAATACAGTCCCCAATAAAACAATACAGTCAACTAATAAAACAATACAGTCAACCAATAAAACAATACAGTCAACTAATAAAACAATACAGTCAACCAATAAAACAATACAGTCAACTAATAAAACAATACAGTCCCAATAAAACAATACAGTCAACTAATAAAACAATACAGTCAACAATAAAACAATACAGTCCACTAATAAAACAATACAGTCCTCAATAAAACAATACAGTCCCCAATAAAACAATACAGTCAACCAATAAAACAATACAGTCCCCAATAAAACAATACAGTCAACTAATAAAACAATACAGTCAACTAATAAAACAATACAGTCCCCAATAAAACAATACAGTCAACTAATAAAACAATACAGTCCCCAATAAAACAATACAGTCAACTAATAAAACAATACAGTCACCAATAAAACAATACAGTCCCCAATAAAACAATACAGTCAACTAATAAAACAATACAGTTCGTTTAAAACAATACAGTCAACTAATAAAACAATACAGTCAACTAATAAAACAATACAGTCAACTAATAAAACAATACAGTCAAATAATAAAACAATACAGTCAACTAATAAAACAATACAGTCCCCAAAAAAACAATACAGTCAACTAATAAAACAATACAGTCCCCAATAAAACAATACAGTCAACTAATAAAACAATACAGTCCCCAATAAAACAATACAGTCAACAAATAAAACAATACAGTCCCAATAAAACAATACAGTCAACAAAAAAACAATACAGTCAACTAATAAAACAATACAGTCAACTAATAAAACAATACAGTCAACTAAATAAAACAATACAGTCCCCAATAAAACAATACAGTCAACCAATAAAACAATACAGTCAACTAATAAAACAATACAGTCAACTAATAAAACAATACAGTCAAAAAATAAAACAATACAGTCAACTAATAAAACAATACAGTCAACTAATAAAACAATACAGTCAACTAATAAAACAATACAGTCAACTAATAAAACAATACAGTCAAATAATAAAACAATACAGTCAACTAATAAAACAATACAGTCAACTAATAAAACAATACAGTCAACTAATAAAACAATACAGTCAACTAATAAAACAATACAGTCAACTAATAAAACAATACAGTCAACTAATAAAACAATACAGTCAAATAATAAAACAATACAGTCAACTAATAAAACAATACAGTCCCCAATAAAACAATACAGTCAACTAATAAAACAATACAGTCCCCAAAAAAACAATACAGTCAACAAACAAAACAATACAGTCCCCAATAAAACAATACAGTCAACAAACAAAACAATACAGTCCCCAATAAAACAATACAGTCAACAAACAAAACAATACAGTGCCCAATAAAACAATACAGTCAACTAATAAAACAATACAATCCCCACTTAAACAATACAGTCAAGTAATAAAACAATACAGTCAACAAACAAAACAATACAGTCCCCAATAAAACAATACATTCAACTAATAAAACAATACAGTCCCCAATAAAACAATACAGTCAACTAATAAAACAATACAGTCAACTAATAAAACAATACAGTCAACTAATAAAACAATACAGTCAACTAATAAAACAATACAGTCAACCAATAAAACAATACAGTCCCAAAAAAACAATACAGTCCCCAATAAAACAATACAGCAACTAATAAAACAATACAGTCAACTAATAAAAAATACAGTCAACTAATAAAACAATACAGTCAACTAATAAAACAATACAGTCAACTAATAAAACAATACAGTCCCCAATAAAACAATACAGTCCCCAATAAAACAATACAGTCAACTAATAAAACAATACAGTCAACGAATAAAACAATACAGTCAACTAATAAAACAATACAGTCCCCAATAAAACAATACAGTCAACTAATAAAACAATACAGTCAACTAATAAAACAATACAGTCAACTAATAAAACAATACAGTCAACTATTAAAACAATACAGTCAACTAATAAAACAATACAGTCAACTAATAAAACAATACAGTCCCCAATAAAACAATACAGTCAACTAAAAAAACAATACAGTCCCCAATAAAACAATACAGTCCCCAATAAAACAATACAGTCAACTAATAAAACAATACAGTCAACTAACAAAACAATACAGTCCCCAATAAAACAATACAGTCCCCAATAAAACAATACAGTCAACTAATAAAACAATACAGTCAACTAATAAAACAATACAGTCAACTAATAAAACAATACAGTCAACTAATAAAACAATACAGTCAACTATTAAAACAATACAGTCAACTAATAAAACAATACAGTCAACTAATAAAACAATACAGTCCCCAATAAAACAATACAGTCAACTAATAAAACAATACAGTCCCCAATAAAACAATACAGTCCCCAATAAAACAATACAGTCAACTAATAAAACAATACAGTCAACTAATAAAACAATACAGTCCCAATAAAACAATACAGTCCCCAATAAAACAATACAGTCAACTAATAAACAATACAGTCAACTAATAAAACAATACAGTCCCAAATAAAACAATACAGTCAACTAATAAAACAATACAGTCAACTAATAAAACAATACAGTCCCCAATAAAACAATACAGTCCCCAATAAAACAATACAGTCCCCAATAAAACAATACAGTCAACTAATAAAACAATACAGCCCTCAATAAAACAATACAGTCAACTAATAAAACAATACAGTCCCCAATAAAACAATACAGTCAACTAATAAAACAATACAGTCAACTAATAAAACAATACAGTCAACTAATAAAACAATACAGTCAACTAATAAAACAATACAGTCCCCAATAAAACAATACAGTCAACTAATAAAACAATACAGTCCCCAATAAAACAATACAGTCAACTAATAAAACAATACAGTCAACAATAAAACAATACAGTCCACTAATAAAACAATACAGTCAACTAATAAAACAATACAGTCAACTAATAAAACAATACAGTCCCCAATAAAACAATACAGTCAACTAATAAAACAATAAGTCGTTTCAAAACAATACAGTCAACTAATAAAACAATACAGCCAACCAATAAAACAATACAGTCAACTAATAAAACAATACAGCCAACTAAATAAAACAATACAGTCCCCAATAAAACAATACAGTCAACTAATAAAACAATACAGTCAACTAATAAAACAATACAGTCAACTAATAAAACAATACAGTCAAATAATAAAACAATACAGTCAACTAATAAAACAATACAGTCAACTAATAAAACAATACAGTCAACTATTAAAACAATACAGTCAACTAATAAAACAATACAGTCAAATAATAAAACAATACAGTCAACTAATAAAACAATACAGTCAACTAATAAAACAATACAGTCAACTAATAAAACAATACAGTCAACTAATAAAACAATACAGTCAACTAATAAAACAATACAGTCAACTAATAAAACAATACAGTCAAATAATAAAACAATACAGTCAACTAATAAAACAATACAGTCCCCAATAAAACAATACATTCAACTAATAAAACAATACAGTTACCAATAAAATAATACAGTCAACTAATAAAACAATACAGTCAACAAACAAAACAATACAGTCCCCAATAAAACTATTCAGTCAACAAACAAAACAATACAGTCCCCAATAAAACAATACAGTCAACTAATAAAACAATACAGTCCCCAATAAAACAATACAGGCAACAAACAAAACAATACAGTCCCCAATAAAACAATACAGTCAACAAACAAAACAATACAGTCCCCAATAAAACAATACAGTCAACAAACAAAACAATACAGTGCCCAATAAAACAATACAGTCAACTAATAAAACAATACAATCCCCACTAAAACAATACAGTCAAGTAATAAAACAATACAGTCAACAAACAAAACAATACAGTCCCCAATAAAACAATACATTCAACTAATAAAACAATACAGTCCCCAATAAAACAATACAGTCAACTAATAAAACAATACAGTCAACTAATAAAACAATACAGTCAACTAATAAAACAATACAGTCAACTAATAAAACAATACAGTCAACCAATAAAACAATACAGTCCCAAAAAAACAATACAGTCCCCAATAAAACAATACAGCCAAGTAATAAAACAATACAGTCAACTAATAAAACAATACAGTCAACTAATAAAACAATACAGTCAACTAATAAAACAATACAGTCAACTAATAAAACAATACAGTCCCCAATAAAACAATACAGTCCCCAATAAAACAATACAGTCAACTAATAAAACAATACAGTCAACGAATAAAACAATACAGTCAACTAATAAAACAATACAATCCCCAATAAAACAATACAGTCAACTAATAAAACAATACAGTCAACTAATAAAACAATACAGTCAACTAATACAACAATACAGTCAACTATTAAAACAATACAGTCAACTAATAAAACAATACAGTCAACTAATAAAACAATACAGTCCCCAATAAAACAATACAGTCAACTAAAAAAACAATACAGTCCCCAATAAAACAATACAGTCCCCAATAAAACAATACAGTCAACTAATAAAACAATACAGTCAACTAACAAAACAATACAGTCCCCAATAAAACAATACAGTCCCCAATAAAACAATACAGTCAACTAATAAACCAATACAGTCAACTAATAAAACAATACAGTCCCCAATAAAACAATACAGTCAACTAATAAACCAATACAGTCAACTAAAAAAACAATACAGTCCCAAATAAAACAATACAGTCAACTAATAAAACAATACAGCAACTAATAAAACAATACAGTCCCCAATAAAACAATACAGTCCCCAATAAAACAATACAGTCCCCAATAAAACAATACAGTCAACTAATAAAACAATACAGTCCTCAATAAAACAATACAGTCAACTAATAAAACAATACAGTCCCCAATAAAACAATACAGTCAACTAATAAAACAATACAGTCAACTAATAAAACAATACAGTCAACTAATAAAACAATACAGTCAACTAATAAAACAATACAGTCCCCAATAAAACAATACAGTCAACTAATAAAACAATAAAGTACCCAATAAAACAATACAGTCAACTAATAAAACAATACAGTCACCAATAAAACAATACAGTCCACTAATAAAACAATACAGTCCCCAATAAAACAATACAGTCCCCAATAAAACAATACAGCCAACCAATAAAACAATACAGTCCCCAATAAAACAATACAGTCAACTAATAAAACAATACAGTCAACTAATAAAACAATACAGTCCCCAATAAAACAATACAGTCAACTAATAAAACAATACAGTCCCCAATAAAACAATACAGTCAACTAATAAAACAATACAGTCACCAATAAAACAATACAGTCCCCAATAAAACAATACAGTCAACTAATAAAACAATAAAGTTCGTTTAAAACAATACAGTCAACTAATAAAACAATACAGCCAACCAATAAAACAATACAGTCAACTAATAAAACAATACAGCCAACCAATAAAACAATACAGTCAACTAATAAAACAATACAGCCAAAAAATAAAACAATACAGTCAACTAATAAAACAATACAGTCAACCAATAAAACAATACAGTCCCCATTAAAACAATACAGTCCCCAATAAAACAATACAGTCCCCAATAAAACAATACAGTCAACAAATAAAACAATACAGTCCCCAATAAAACAATACAGTCAACTAATAAAACAATACAGTCAAATAATAAAACAATACAGTCAACTAATAAAACAATACAGTCAACTAATAAAACAATACAGTCCCCAATAAAACAATACAGTCCCCAATAAAACAATACAGTCAACTAATAAAACAATACAGTCAACGAATAAAACAATACAGTCAACTAATAAAACAATACAGTCAACTAATAAAACAATACACTCAACTAATAAAACAATACAGTCAACTAATACAACAATACAGTCAACTAATAAAACAATACAGTCAAATAATAAAACAATACAGTCAACTAATAAAACAATACAGTCCCCAATAAAACAATACATTCAACTAATAAAACAATACAGTTACCAATAAAATAATACAGTCAACTAATAAAACAATACAGTCAACAAACAAAACAATACAGTCCCCAATAAAACTATTCAGTCAACAAACAAAACAATACAGTCCCCAATAAAACAATACAGTCAACTAATAAAACAATACAGTCCCCAATAAAACAATACAGGCAACAAACAAAACAATACAGTCCCCAATAAAACAATACAGTCAACAAACAAAACAATACAGTCAACCAATAAAACAATACAGTCAACAAACAAAACAATACAGTGCCCAATAAAACAATACAGTCAACTAATAAAACAATACATCCCCACTTAAACAATACAGTCAAGTAATAAAACAATACAGTCAACAAACAAAACAATACAGTCCCCAATAAAACAATACATTCAACTAATAAAACAATACAGTCCCCAAAAAAACAATAAAGTCAACTAATAAAACAATAAAGTCAACTAATAAAACAATACAGTCATCTAATAAAACAATACAGTCAACTAATAAAACAATACAGTCAACCAATAAAACAATACAGTCCCAAAAAAACAATACAGTCCCCAATAAAACAATACAGCCAAGTAATAAAACAATACAGTCAACTAATAAAACAATACAGTCAACTAATAAAACAATACAGTCAACTAATAAAACAATACAGTCAACTAATAAAACAATACAGTCCCCAATAAAACAATACAGTCCCCAATAAAACAATACAGTCAACTAATAAAACAATACAGTCAACGAATAAAACAATACAGTCAACTAATAAAACAATACAATCCCCAATAAAACAATACAGTCAACTAATAAAACAATACAGTCAACTAATAAAACAATACAGTCAACTAATACAACAATACAGTCAACTATTAAAACAATACAGTCAACTAATAAAACAATACAGTCAACTAATAAAACAATACAGTCCCCAATAAAACAATACAGTCAACTAAAAAAACAATACAGTCCCCAATAAAACAATACAGTCCCCAATAAAACAATACAGTCAACTAATAAAACAATACAGACAACTAACAAAACAATACAGTCCCCAATAAAACAATACAGTCCCCAATAAAACAATACAGTCAACTAATAAACCAATACAGTCAACTAATAAAACAATACAGTCCCCAATAAAACAATACAGTCAACTAATAAACCAATACAGTCAACTAAAAAAACAATACAGTCCCAAATAAAACAATACAGTCAACTAATAAAACAATACAGCAACTAATAAAACAATACAGTCCCCAATAAAACAATACAGTCCCCAATAAAACAATACAGTCCCCAATAAAACAATACAGTCAACTAATAAAACAATACTGTCCTCAATAAAACAATACAGTCAACTAATAAAACAATACAGTCCCCAATAAAACAATACAGTCAACTAATAAAACAATACAGTCAACTAATAAAACAATACAGTCAACTAATAAAACAATACAGTCAACTAATAAAACAATACAGTCCCCAATAAAACAATACAGTCAACTAATAAAACAATAAAGTACCCAATAAAACAATACAGTCAACTAATAAAACAATACAGTCAACCAATAAAACAATACAGTCCACTAATAAAACAATACAGTCCCCAATAAAACAATACAGTCCCCAATAAAACAATACAGCCAACCAATAAAACAATACAGTCCCCAATAAAACAATACAGTCAACTAATAAAACAATACAGTCAACTAATAAAACAATACAGTCCCCAATAAAACAATACAGTCAACTAATAAAACAATACAGTCCCCAATAAAACAATACAGTCAACTAATAAAACAATACAGTCACCAATAAAACAATACAGTCCCAATAAAACAATACAGTCAACTAATAAAACAATAAAGTTCGTTTCAAAACAATACAGTCAACTAATAAAACAATACAGCCAACCAATAAAACAATACAGTCAACTAATAAAACAATACAGCCAACCAATAAAACAATACAGTCAACTAATAAAACAATACAGCCAACCAATAAAACAATACAGTCAACTAATAAAACAATACAGCCAACCAATAAAACAATACAGTCCCCAATAAAACAATACAGTCCCCAATAAAACAATACAGTCCCCAATAAAACAATACAGACAACAAATAAAACAATACAGTCCCCAATAAAACAATACAGTCAACTAATAAAACAATACTGTCCCCAATAAAAAATACAGTCAACTAATAAAACAATACAGTCAACTAATAAAACAATACAGTCAACTAATAAAACAATACAGTCCCCAACAAAACAATACAGTCAACTAATAAAACAATACTGTCCCCAATAAAACAATACAGTCCCCAATAAAACAATACAGTCAAGTAATAAAACAATACAGTCCCCAATAAAACAATACAGTCAACTAATAAAACAATACTGTCCCCAATAAAACAATACAGTCAACTAATAAAACAATACAGTCAACTAATAAAACAATACAGTCAACTAATAAAACAATACAGTCAACTAATAAAACAATACAGTCAACTAATAAAACAATACAGTCAACTAATAAAACAATACAGTCAACTAATAAAACATACAGTCAACTAAATAAAACAATACAGTCAACTAAAGAAAACAATACAGTCAACTAATAAAACAATACAGTCAACAAATAAAACAATACAGTCAACTAATAAAACAATACAGTCAACTAATAAAACAATACAGTCAACTAATAAAACAATACAATCAACTAATAAAACAATACACTCAACTAATAAAACAATACAGTCAACTAATAAAACAATACATTCAACTAATAAAACAATACAGTCAACTAATAAAACAATACAGTCAACTAATAAAACAATATAGTCAAATAATAAAACAATACATTCAACTAATACAGTCAACTAATAAAACAACACAGTCAACTAATAAAACAATACAGTCAACTAATAAAACAATACAGTCAACTAATAAAACAATACAGTCAACTAATAAAACAATACAGTCAACTAATAAAACAATACAGTCAACTAATAAAACAATACAGTCAACTAATAAAACAATACAGTCCCCAATAAAACAATACAGTCAACTAATAAAACAATACAGTTACCAATAAAAAAATACAGTCAACTAATAAAACAATACAGTCAACAAACAAAACAATACAGTCCCCAAAAAAACAATACAGTCAACTAATAAAACAATACAATCCCCAAAAAACAATACAGTCAAGTAATAAAACAATACAGTCAACAAACAAAACAAACAGTCTCCAATAAAACAATACAGTCAACTAATAAAACAATACAGTCTCCAATAAATCAATACAGTCAACTAATAAAACAATAAAGTCAACTAATAAAACAATACAGTCAACTAATAAAACAATACAGTCAACTAATAAAACAATACAGTCAACCAATAAAACAATACAGTCCCCAATAAAACAATACAGTCAACTAATAAAACAATACAGTCCCCAATAAAACAATACAGTCAACTAATAAAACAATACAGTCAACTAATACAACCATACAGTCAACTAATAAAACAATACAGTCAACTAATAAAACAATACAGTCAACTAATAAAACAATACTCAACTAATAAAACAATACACTCAACTAATAAAACAATACAGTCAACTAATAAAACAATACAGTCAACTAATAAAACAATACAGTCCCCAATAAAACAATACAGTCCCCAATAAAACAATACAGCCAACCAATAAAACAATACAGTCACCAATAAAACAATACAGTCAACTAATAAAACAATACAGTCAACTAATAAAATTATACAGTCCCCAATAAAACAATACAGTCCCCAATAAAACAATACAGTCAACTAATAAAACAATACAGTCAACGAATAAAACAATACAGTCAACTAATAAAACAATACAATCCCCAATAAAACAATACAGTCAACTAATAAAACAATACAGTCAACTAATAAAACAATACAGTCAATTAATACAACAATACAGTCAACTATTAAAACAATACAGTCAACTAATAAAACAATACAGTCAACTAATAAAAAATACAGTCCCCAATAAAACAATACAGTCAACTAAAAAAACAATACAGTCCCCAATAAAACAATACAGTCCCCAATAAAACAATACAGTCAACTAATAAAACAATACAGACAACTAACAAAACAATACAGTCCCCAATAAAACAATACAGTCCCCAATAAAACAATACAGTCAACTAATAAACCAATACAGTCAACTAATAAAACAATACAGTCCCCAATAAAACAATACAGTCAACTAATAAACCAATACAGTCAACTAAAAAAACAATACAGTCCCAAATAAAACAATACAGTCAACTAATAAAACAATACAGCAACTAATAAAACAATACAGTCCCCAATAAAACAATACAGTCCCCAATAAAACAATACAGTCCCCAATAAAACAATACAGTCAACTAATAAAACAATACTGTCCTCAATAAAACAATACAGTCAACTAATAAAACAATACAGTCCCCAATAAAACAATACAGTCAACTAATAAAACAATACAGTCAACTAATAAAACAATACAGTCAACTAATAAAACAATACAGTCAACTAATAAAACAATACAGTCCCCAATAAAACAATACAGTCAACTAATAAAACAATAAAGTACCCAATAAAACAATACAGTCAACTAATAAAACAATACAGTCAACCAATAAAACAATACAGTCCACTAATAAAACAATACAGTCCCCAATAAAACAATACAGTCCCCAATAAAACAATACAGCCAACCAATAAAACAATACAGTCCCCAATAAAACAATACAGTCAACTAATAAAACAATACAGTCAACTAATAAAACAATACAGTCCCCAATAAAACAATACAGTCAACTAATAAAACAATACAGTCCCCAATAAAACAATACAGTCAACTAATAAAACAATACAGTCACCAATAAAACAATACAGTCCCCAATAAAACAATACAGTCAACTAATAAAACAATAAAGTTCGTTTCAAAACAATACAGTCAACTAATAAAACAATACAGCCAACCAATAAAACAATACAGTCAACTAATAAAACAATACAGCCAACCAATAAAACAATACAGTCAACTAATAAAACAATACAGCCAACCAATAAAACAATACAGTCAACTAATAAAACAATACAGCCAACCAATAAAACAATACAGTCCCCAATAAAACAATACAGTCCCCAATAAAACAATACAGTCCCCAATAAAACAATACAGACAACAAATAAAACAATACAGTCCCCAATAAAACAATACAGTCAACTAATAAAACAATACAGTCCCCAATAAAAAAATACAGTCAACTAATAAAACAATACAGTCAACTAATAAAACAATACAGTCCCCAACAAAACAATACAGTCAACTAATAAAACAATACTGTCCCCAATAAAACAATACAGTCCCCAATAAAACAATACAGTCAAGTAATAAAACAATACAGTCCCCAATAAAACAATACAGTCAACTAATAAAACAATACTGTCCCCAATAAAACAATACAGTCAACTAATAAAACAATACAGTCAACTAATAAAACAATACAGTCAACTAATAAAACAATACAGTCAACTAATAAAACAATACAGTCAACTAATAAAACAATACAGTCAACTAATAAAACAATACAGTCAACTAATAAAACATACAGTCAACTAATAAAACAATACAGTCAACTAAATAAAACAATACAGTCAACTAATAAAATAATACAGTCAACAAATAAAACAATACAGTCAACTAATAAAACAATACAGTCAACTAATAAAACAATACAGTCAACTAATAAAACAATACAATCAACTAATAAAACAATACACTCAACTAATAAAACAATACAGTCAACTAAAAAAACAATACATTCAACTAATAAAACAATACAGTCAACTAATAAAACAATACAGTCAACTAATAAAACAATATAGTCAAATAATAAAACAATACATTCAACTAATACAGTCAACTAATAAAACAATACAGTCAACTAATAAAACAATACAGTCAACTAATAAAACAATACAGTCAACTAATAAAACAATACAGTCAACTAATAAAACAATACAGTCAACTAATAAAACAATACAGTCAACTAATAAAACAATACAGTCAACTAATAAAACAATACAGTCCCCAATAAAACAATACAGTCAACTAATAAAACAATACAGTTACCAATAAAAAATACAGTCAACTAATAAAACAATACAGTCAACAAACAAAACAATACAGTCCCCAAAAAAACAATACAGTCAACTAATAAAACAATACAATCCCCAAAAAACAATACAGTCAAGTAATAAAACAATACAGTCAACAAACAAAACAAAACAGTCTCCAATAAAACAATACAGTCAACTAATAAAACAATACAGTCTCCAATAAAACAATACAGTCAACTAATAAAACAATAAAGTCAACTAATAAAACAATACAGTCAACTAATAAAACAATACAGTCAACTAATAAAACAATACAGTCAACCAATAAAACAATACAGTCTCCAATAAAACAATACAGTCAACTAATAAAACAATACAGTCCCCAATAAAACAATACAGTCAACTAATAAAACAATACAGTCAACTAATACAACCATACAGTCAACTAATAGAACAATACAGTCAACTAATAAAACAATACAGTCAACTAATAAAACAATACACTCAACTAATAAAACAATACAGTCAACTAATAAAACAATACAGTCAACTAATAAAACAATACAGTCAACTAATAAAACAATACAGTCCCCAATAAAACAATACAGTCCCCAATAAAACAATACAGCCAACCAATAAAACAATACAGTCCCCAATAAAACAATACAGTCAACTAATAAAACAATACAGTCAACTAATAAAACAATACAGTCAACAAACAAAACAATACAGTCCCCAATAAAACAATACAGTCAACTAATAAAACAATACAGTCCCCAATAAAACAATACAGTCAACAAATAAAACAATACAGTCCCAAATAAAACAATACAGTCAACAAACAAAACAATACAGTCCCCAATAAAACAATACAGTCAACAAACAAATAATACAGTCCCCAATAAAACAATACAGTCAACTAATAAAACAATACAATCCCTACTAAAACAATACAGTCAAGTAATAAAACAATACAGTCAACAAACAAAACAATACAGTCCCCAATAAAACAATACAGTCAACTAATAAAACAATACATTCAACTAATAAAACAATACAGTCAACTAATAAAACAATACAGTCAACTATTAAAACAATACAGTCAACTAATAAAACAATACAGTCAAATAATAAAACAATACAGTCAACTAATAAAACAATACAGTCAACTAATAAAACAATACAGTCAACTAATAAAACAATACACTCAACTAATAAAACAATACAGTCAACTAATACAACAATACAGTCAACTAATAAAACAATACAGTCAAATAATAAAACAATACAGTCAACTAATAAAACAATACAGTCCCCAATAAAACAATACATTCAACTAATAAAACAATACAGTTACCAATAAAATAATACAGTCAACTAATAAAACAATACAGTCAACAAAAAAAACAATACAGTCCCCAATAAAACTATTCAGTCAACAAACAAAACAATACAGTCCCCAATAAAACAATACAGTCAACTAATAAAACAATACAGTCCCCAATAAAACAATACAGGCAACAAACAAAACAATACAGTCCCCAATAAAACAATACAGTCAACAAACAAAACAATACAGTCCCCAATAAAACAATACAGTCAACAAACAAAACAATACAGTGCCCAATAAAACAATACAGTCAACTAATAAAACAATACAATCCCCACTTAAACAATACAGTCAAGTAATAAAACAATACAGTCAACAAACAAAACAATACAGTCCCCAATAAAACAATACATTCAACTAATAAAACAATACAGTCCCCAATAAAACAATAAAGTCAACTAATAAAACAATAAAGTCAACTAATAAAACAATACAGTCATCTAATAAAACAATACAGTCAACTAATAAAACAATACAGTCAACCAATAAAACAATACAGTCCCCAATAAAACAATACAGCCAAGTAATAAAACAATACAGTCAACTAATAAAACAATACAGTCAACTAATAAAACAATACAGTCAACTAATAAAACAATACAGTCAACTAATAAAATTATACAGTCCCCAATAAAACAATACAGTCCCCAATAAAACAATACAGTCAACTAATAAAACAATACAGTCAACGAATAAAACAATACAGTCAACTAATAAAACAATACATCCCCAATAAAACAATACAGTCAACTAATAAAACAATACAGTCAACTAATAAAACAATACAGTCAACTAATACAACAATACAGTCAACTATTAAAACAATACAGTCAACTAATAAAACAATACAGTCAACTAATAAAACAATACAGTCCCCAATAAAACAATACAGTCAACTAAAAAAACAATACAGTCCCCAATAAAACAATACAGTCCCCAATAAAACAATACAGTCAACTAATAAAACAATACAGACAACTAACAAAACAATACAGTCCCCAATAAAACAATACAGTCCCCAATAAAACAATACAGTCAACTAATAAACCAATACAGTCAACTAATAAAACAATACAGTCAACAAACAAAACAATACAGTCCCCAATAAAACTATTCAGTCAACAACAAAACAATACAGTCCCCAATAAAACAATACAGTCAACTAATAAAACAATACAGTCCCCAATAAAACAATACAGGCAACAAACAAAACAATACAGTCCCCAATAAAACAATACAGTCAACAAACAAAACAATACAGTCCCCAATAAAACAATACAGTCAACAAACAAAACAATACAGTGCCCAATAAAACAATACAGTCAACTAATAAAACAATACAATCCCCACTTAAACAATACAGTCAAGTAATAAAACAATACAGTCAACAAACAAAACAATACAGTCCCCAATAAAACAATACATTCAACTAATAAAACAATACAGTCCCCAATAAAACAATAAAGTCAACTAATAAAACAATAAGTCAACTAATAAAACAATACAGTCATCTAATAAAACAATACAGTCAACTAATAAAACAATACAGTCAACCAATAAAACAATACAGTCCCCAATAAAACAATACAGCCAAGTAATAAAACAATACAGTCAACTAATAAAACAATACAGTCAACTAATAAAACAATACAGTCAACTAATAAAACAATACAGTCAACTAATAAAATAATACAGTCCCCAATAAAACAATACAGTCCCCAATAAAACAATACAGTCAACTAATAAAACAATACAGTCAACGAATAAAACAATACAGTCAACTAATAAAACAATACAATCCCCAATAAAACAATACAGTCAACTAATAAAACAATACAGTCAACTAATAAAACAATACAGTCAACTAATACAACAATACAGTCAACTATTAAAACAATACAGTCAACTAATAAAACAATACAGTCAACTAATAAAACAATACAGTCCCCAATAAAACAATACAGTCAACTAAAAAACAATACAGTCCCCAATAAAACAATACAGTCCCCAATAAAACAATACAGTCAACTAATAAAACAATACAGACAACTAACAAAACAATACAGTCCCCAATAAAACAATACAGTCCCCAATAAAACAATACAGTCAACTAATAAAACAATACAGTCAACTAATAAAACAATACAGTCCCCAATAAAACAATACAGTCAACTAATAAACCAATACAGTCAACTAATAAAACAATACAGTCAACTAATAAAACAATACAGTCAACTAATAAAACAATACAGCAACTAATAAAACAATACAGTCCCCAATAAAACAATACAGTCCCCAATAAAACAATACAGTCAACTAATAAAACAATACAGTCCTCAATAAAACAATACAGTCAACTAATAAAACAATACAGTCCCCAATAAAACAATACAGTCAACTAATAAAACAATACAGTCAACTAATAAAACAATACAGTCAACTAATAAAACAATACAGTCCTCAATAAAACAATACAGTCAACTAATAAAACAATACAGTCCCCAATAAAACAATACAGTCAACTAATAAAACAATACAGTCAACTAATAAAACAATACAGTCAACCAATAAAACAATACAGTCAACTAATAAAACAATACAGTCCCCAATAAAACAATACAGTCCCCAAAAAAACAATACAGCCAACCAATAAAACAATACAGTCCCAATAAAACAATACAGTCAACTAATAAAACAATACAGTCAACTAATAAAACAATACAGTCCCCAATAAAACAATACAGTCAACTAATAAAACAATACAGTCCCCAATAAAACAATACAGTCAACTAATAAAACAATACAGTCACCAATAAAACAATACAGTCCCCAATAAAACAATACAGTCAACTAATAAAACAATAAAGTTCGTTTAAAACAATACAGTCAACTAATAAAACAATACAGTCCAACCAATAAAACAATACAGTCAACTAATAAAACAATACAGCCAACCAATAAAACAATACAGTCAACTAATAAAACAATACAGTCAACCAATAAAACAATACAGTCAACTAATAAAACAATACAGCCAACCAATAAAACAATACAGTCCCCAATAAAACAATACAGTCCCCAATAAAACAATACAGTCCCCAATAAAACAATACAGTCAACTAATAAAACAATACAGTCCCCAATAAAACAATACAGTCAACTAATAAAACAATACAGTCCCCAATAAAAAAATACAGTCAACTAATAAAACAATACAGTCAACTAATAAAACAATACAGTCAACTAATAAAACAATACAGTCCCCAATAAAACAATACAGTCAACTAATAAAACAATACAGTCCCCAATAAAACAATACAGTCCCAATAAAACAATACAGTCAACTAATAAAACAATACAGTCCCCAATAAAACAATACAGTCAACTAATAAAACAATACTGTCCCCAATAAAACAATACAGTCAACTAATAAAACAATACAGTCAACTAATAAAACAATACAGTCAACTAATAAAACAATACAGTCAACTAATAAAACAATACAGTCAACTAATAAAACAATACAGTCAACTAATAAAACGATACAGTCAACTAATAAAACAATACAGTCAACTAATAAAACAATACAGTCAACTAAAGAAAACAATACAGTCAACTAATAAAATAATACAGTCAACAAATAAAACAATACAGTCAACTAATAAAACAATACAGTCAACTAATAAAACAATACACTCAACTAATAAAACAATACATTCAACTAATAAAACAATACAGTCAACTAATAAAACAATACAGTCAACTAATAAAACAATATAGTCAAATAATAAAACAATACATTCAACTAATACAGTCAACTAATAAAACAATACAGTCAACTAATAAAACAATACAGCCAACCAATAAAACAATACAGTCCCCAATAAAACTATACAGTCAACTAATAAAACAATACAGTCAACTAATCAAACAATACAGTCCCCAATAAAACAATACAGTCAACTAATAAAACAATACAGTCCCCAATAAAACAATACAGTCAACTAATAAAACAATACAGTCACCAATAAAACAATACAGTCCCCAATAAAACAATACAGTCAACTAATAAAACAATAAAGTTCGTTTCAAAACAATACAGTCAACTAATAAAACAATACAGCCAACCAATAAAACAATACAGTCAACTAATAAAACAATACAGCCAACCAATAAAACAATACAGTCAACTAATAAAACAATACAGCCAACCAATAAAACAATACAGTCAACTAATAAAACAATACAGCCAACCAATAAAACAATACAGTCCCCAATAAAACAATACAGTCCCCAATAAAACAATACAGTCCCCAATAAAACAATACAGACAACAAATAAAACAGTACAGTCCCCAATAAAACAATACAGTCAACTAATAAAACAATACTGTCCCCAATAAAAAAATACAGTCAACTAATAAAACAATACAGTCAACTAATAAAACAATACAGTCAACTAATAAAACAATACAGTCCCCAACAAAACAATACAGTCAACTAATAAAACAATACTGTCCCCAATAAAACAATACAGTCCCCAATAAAACAATACAGTCAACTAATAAAACAATACAGTCCCCAATAAAACAATACAGTCAACTAATAAAACAATACTGTCCCCAATAAAACAATACAGTCAACTAATAAAACAATGCAGTCAACTAATAAAACAATACAGTCAACTAATAAAACAATACAGTCCCCAATAAAACAATACAGTCAACTAATAAAACAATACAGTCAACTAATAAAACGATACAGTCAACTAATAAAACAATACAGTCAACTAAATAAAACAATACAGTCAACTAAAGAAAACAATACAGTCAACTAATAAAATAATACAGTCAACAAATAAAACAATACAGTCAACTAATAAAACAATACAGTCAACTAATAAAACAATACAGTCAACTAATAAAACAATACACTCAACTAATAAAACAATACATTCAACTAATAAAACAATACAGTCAACTAATAAAACAATACAGTCAACTAATAAAACAATATAGTCAAATAATAAAACAATACATTCAACTAATACAGTCAACTAATAAAACAATACAGTCAACTAATAAAACAATACAGTCAACTAATAAAACAATACAGTCAACTAATAAAACAATACAGTCAACTAATAAAACAATACAGTGAACTAAAAAAACAATACAGTCAACTAATAAAACAATACAGTCAACAAACAAAACAA